>JAKSZT010054514.1:443137-589980 GCA_026826555.1 Tolypeutes matacus
TGGAATTTATTTATTTATATTTATTTTTACAGTGAAGAATTTAAAAAAGTGGTAAACCTAATGATTGTTTTAGTGAGGTCTTCTATTTATTCTAAAGTAAGTGTAAGTTGTTCATGTGTCTTTAGGAATTTTTCCATTTCATCAACATTGTCTATTTTGTTGGCATACAGTTGTTCATAGTATCCTCTTATGATGTCTTTTTTATGTGAGGTTATTAGTAGTGTCCCCCTTCTCATTTCTCATTTTATTTATTTGCATCTTCTTTATTTTTTGCTTTGTCAGTCTAGCTAAGGGTTTGTCAATTTTGTTGCTCTTCTCAAAGACCCAACTTTTGGTTTGGTTGATTCTCTTTATTGTTAGTTTATACTCAATTTCATTTATTTCTGGCCCCAATCATTGTTATTTATTTCCTTCTGCTTGCTTTGGGATTAGTTTTCTGTTTTTTTCTAGTTCCTCCAGGTATGTAGTTAGGTCTTTAATTTTACTTTTCTTCCTTTTTCATGTAGACATTTAATGCCATAAATTTTCCTCTCCGCACTTCCTTTGCTGCCTCTCAAAAGTTTTGATATGTTGTGTTCTGGTTTTCATTCATCTCAATATATTTACTGTTTTATCTTGCAATTTCTCCTTTGGCCCACTGGTTTTATAAGAGTGCATTGTTTATCCTCCATACCTTTGTGCATTTCCCAGTCTTCCACCAGTTATTGGTTTTCAGATTCATTCCATTATGATCAGAGAAAGTGCTTTGAATAATTTCAATCTTTTAAAAATTTTGAGACCAATTTTTGACCCAACATGTGCTCTATCCCAGAATCTATGAGCACTTGAGAAGAATGTTTATCTTGCTGTTTTGGGGTGCTTTGTTCTGTATATGTCTCTTAACTCTAGCTCATTTATCAGATTGTTCAAATTCTCTATTTCCTTATTGATCTTCTTTCTAGATGTTCTATCTATTGACGTGAGCAGTGTGTTGAAGTCTCCAACTATTATGGGAGAAATGTTTATTTCTCCCTTCAGTTTTGTCAGTGCTTCCCTGGTGTATTTTGGGGCACCCTGGTTAGGTGCATAGATAGTTATGATTGTTATTGATTCTTGGTGGATTGCTCTTATTAATAATATGTAATGTCCTTCTTTGTCTCTTATAACAACTTTGCTGTTGAAGTCTATTTTGTCCAATATTAGTATAGCTACACCAGCTTTTGTTTTGGTTACTCTATTTGTGAAATATCTTTTTCCAGCCTTTCACTTTCAATTTATTTGTATACTTGGATCTAACATGAATCTTTTGTAGACAATGTATAGATGGCTTATATTTTTTCTATCCATTCCACCAGTCTATGTTTTTTTATTGGGGAGTTTTATCCATTAAGATTCAATGTTAATATTGTAAAGGCAGTAATTGCCATTTCTTTCTTTTGGGTTTTATCTGCCATGTCTTATTTTCACCACTCTTTTTACAATTTGTTACTTTTACTGATACTCTTCATTTCCAGACTCTCCTCCAAGCCTTTCTCTCTTGTTTTTTCTTTTCATGCGGCAGCATTCCCTAAAGTATTTCTTGTAAGGCTGTTTTCTTTGTTGACAAACCTCTCTCAGTTTTTGTTTATCTCTGAATATTCTAAACTTACTATCATTTTTGAAGGACAATTTTCCACATATAAGATTCCTGGCTGAGAATTTTTCTCTTTCAGTATCTTAAATATATCCTACCACTGCCTTCTCACCTCCATGGTTTCTAATGAAAAATCAGCACTTAATTTTATTGGACATTCTTTGTATGTGATGAATAATTTTTCTCTTGCTGTTCTCAGATTTCTTTATCTTTGGCATTTAACATTCTGAATAGTATGCGTCTGAGGGTTGATTTACTTGTATTGGAGTACATTGCAATTCTTGGACATGGATATCTATGTCCTTTAAAAGAGTTGGGAAATTTTCTACCATTATTTCCTTCAGATATTCCTTCTGCCCCTTTTCAATTCTCTTCTCCTTCTGGGACACCCATGACTTGTATGTTTATACTTCTCTTGCCATCATTTAATTCCCTGATACCTTATACAATTTTTTTCCATTCTTTTCTTTATCTGTTCTTTTGTATGTTCACTTTCAGAGGCCCTGTCTTCAACCTCACTGATCCTTTCTTCTGCCTCTTCAAATCTGCTGTTATATGTTTCCAGTGTATTTTTCATTTCATTTATTGTGTCTTTCATTCCCATAAGATCTGTTATTTTTCTATGTATGCTTTCAAATTCTTCTTTGTTCTCACCCAGTATCTTCTTGATATCTTTAATCTCTTTAGTCATCAAATTGAATTTATTAAGGAGATTTGTTTGAACATCTATGATTATGTGCATTTGCTTACAAAAATGTTATTGTCTCAATTCCTTTATGTCATCTGGAGGCTTAGCTTGTTCCTTTGACTGGGCCATATCTTCCTGTTTCTTGGTAAGGATTTTAAGTTTTTGTTGTGTATTGGCAACTTATTTACTTGATCTATTTATTTTGAGCTCATTTTTTCTTCTTAGTTTAGGGTTTCCTATTTGCTTGGCTTTGTGCTGCAGCCCTTCTTTGATACTTGTTTCAACTTAATTTGGAATTTTATAGTGGCTTGTGTATAGCCAACCTGATTTTTTTCAGATCTTATTCATCTGTTTCATGCCCTTTCTCCCTTGCTGGTTGTGGTGTAGGAGTTGAGGATGTGGTTGGTACTGTAAGCCATGGAAGCTGAAGCTACCCACATTGCCCTGGGAGCTAATGAAAGGTCTTCCACCCTTCTCCCCTACAGTGGTAAGGATGGAGCTGTAGCTGTGTGCAGTAATGCAAACCATGCAGGCCAAAGACCAGTTATAGTTGCCCAGAGAGTCTAATGAAGCTCCACATCCCTTCCTCCCTTGCCTGGGTTGTGAATTGAGTCATAGGTGTGGGCAGTAAACTGAGCTGTGTGAGTCAAAACTGACTGCAGTAGCCGAGATATACTCACAAAGCACTGCTCCCCATCATCCCCTGCCAAGGGTGTGATGGAACCACAGGTATGCACAGGAATCTTGTACATGTGGGCTGAAAGTCACTTCAGTTGTCCAGAGAGACTGAGGCAGCACTTCCCCTTCTCCTCCCTGTAGGGGAACTATAGATGATGGATTCTCTTCTTTAAATTGTTCTTTTTTTTTATTATTGTGGGTAAAAATCAAAATTTTCACAATACATACCAACATTTGCAAAATAATATATAAATATATATGCATATATGTGTATTTGCTTACAAAAATGTTATTTGTGTGTATATATATAAATATATTTTAAGAGGTGCTTAGATACCCAAAATATTACACGGAACCCACTGGGATTCCCATGTTGCTCACCTCCCACACCTCCCACCACATCCCACACAAACATCTTCCACAAGTGTGGCCCACCACCCTCAATGGACTTACACATCCTGGGGCCTTGCCACCAACCATAGACCACAGTTCACACCGTAGAACACACTCTCTCCCACACAGTTCTGAGTGGTGTGTGCTGATTTAAAATGGCCTACATCCGTTGCCACAACAGTACTCAGGACAACCTCCAACTCCCAAAGAAGCCCCTGTATTTCAACTGCTCATCCCCTCCCTGCCCCAAAAGTGTCAAGTGGCCACTGGCTCGACCTCATTGTTATAATTTCTTCCATTGCTAAAATCACCATATGTGAACAACAGAATACCATCAAGTCCACTCTAGTCCATAGTTCTTCCCCCAATCCTGAGGGGACTGGGATGGTGATGTCCACTCCACCTCCAAGTGAGAGAGGGCTTATATCCCACGGATATGGTGGGTGGGATGATCCTGCCTGCAGATGTAGGCCCTCTCCATTCCCTGGGATGGCCATTGCCCAGTGTTAAATTGTTCTTTACTGTCTTAATATTTCACAATAAAATGTGCAATTTAAAAAAAAGAAACAAAAAGTCCTATTCAGGCACATTTAACTTATTTAATACTAAAAACAAACTTAATTGTTTCTCTCATGTTCTGAAAGATTAATAAATGAGCACAGATTGGTTACATGAAAAAAAAAAAGAGTTGGAAAATTTTCTACCATTATTACCTCAATAATTTCTTCTGCCCATTTCCATTATCCTCTCTTTCTGGGACACCCATGACATATATATTTGTGCACCTCATGCTATCATTTATTTCCATGTCACCCTCTTCAATTTTTGCCATTCTTTTCTCTATATTTTCTTCTGCATGTTCGATTTTGGATTCTCTGTATTCTAACTCACTAATCCTTTCCTCTGTCTCTCCAAATCTGCTGTTATATGCTTCCAGTGTATTTTAAACTTCACTCATTGTGTCTTTCTTTCCCAAAAGATCTGTTATCTTCCATTGCATGCTTCAAATTATTTTTTGTGCTCATCCAGTGCCTTCTTAATATCTTTTATCTCTTTAGCCATCTCACTGAATTTATTAAGGAGATTTGTTTGAACATCTGTGATTAGTCATCTCAAATCCTATATGTCACTTCGTTGTTAAATTTGATCTTTTGACTGGACCATATCTTCCCGTTTCTTAAAATGTCCTGCAAATTTTTGCTGGTGTCTTGGCATCTGATTTTCTTTATTTCTTTATTCTGGGCTCAGTTTCACTCTTTAGCCTAGGGCTTTCTTGTCGATTGGCTTTGTGCTAAATCTCCTCTTTGACATTTGTTTCTACTTATTTTGGAACTTTATAATAGCTAGTGTTTAACAAATCAGATTTTTTCAGCTCTTATTCAACTGATTCTTTCCCTAGCATGTGGTGTTCCTCAGCCAGCTGTTCTCTGCCACCCTAAAGTAGTGCTGCTCTTTTAATTTTCAGCATACTTAACCCCTGTCATGGACATGCTTGAAAATGAGGCTTCCAGCAGCACCAGGATAAAACTTTTGCACAGATTCCAGGCCCTGTGATCTAAGATCTATAATCAACTACTACGACCTGCATTGGAACTTGCCCCCCCACACACCTTTTCTTGGAAAAGAGTCCCTTTTTGACAAGTTGTTCCCCACCACTCCAAGGGAGCACTGTGCCTCTAAATTAGCCACAGCACATCCTCTGCCAAAGACAGAGTGATACAGAGATTACTGCTTGCTTTCTGAGCTGTTCAGGCTGAAACTGCCCATGTTATCCCAAGAAACTGATGAAGCTCTGCCTAACTCTCTTCCCCACCAGGGACATTAATGAAGTTTATGATGCAGTAGTTAATTTAAACCATGCAGGTTGAAACTTTCTGCTGTTGCCTGGAAAGACTGATGAAAGTCTTCCCACCTTCTTCCCCTGCAAGGGGTGGGGATGGAACTGAGGTTACTGGCAGTAAACTAAGCCATACAGGTTGAAACTCTCTGTAAATGCCCAGACAGACTTATTAAGTCCCACCCACTTTCCTCCCCTGACAAGGACAGGGCTGGAGCCCAGGCTTGTGCTACAACTAAGCTATGCAGGCTCTAACTGTCTGCAACTGCCTGGAGAGACTGATGCTCTGTTCACTTTCCTCCCCTGTCAGGAGCCAGAATGGAGACAACGGTGCATGCAGTAAAATAAGCCATGCAGGGTGAAACTGCCTGTTGATGTCCAAAGAGACTGATGTGTCTCTGCCCATCTTCCTCTGCTGCCAATGGCAGGCCTGGAGACCAGGCTGGGGTGGTAATCTGATCGTGGCAGAAAGAAGCAGATCCCTGCAGTTCAGGAAGTCACTATGACTTTCAATCAACCCTGCTAGAAGTGAAGTTAAAATGGAGACTTCCAGTTTCTTTCTAACTCGGACAGGTTCAAACTTTAGCTGTACTTAGAAATGGAATCTAGCTAGCATAATTTGCTAATCAATAGCCCTAACTGGTTCCTGGTTGTCTCCTCCTCCCCTGTTTTTGTGAATTACAACCAGGGAGTGGTTCCCAAAGAGGCCTGCCCCACAAGTGGGGGATGGGCACTACTCATGAATGTCCACCAGTGGGGGATGGGCACTATTCATGAGTAGATCCCAGTGGAAGGATTTGCTCATAAATCTTCACTGCAGATGGCCACTCTTTTCCTTCTGTTCTTCTCTGAATAGTGTACAGTGTTCTTCTTGTCACTGGAGCTCCCCAAACAGGTGATGTAGACATATCCTGGCTGATTACTAACTGCCCTGTAGGAAGAGCCTACTCTTAGAGCTCCCTACTCTGCCACCATCTTGCCGTTCCCTTGCCTTTCTTGTTTCTTAATGTAAGCATTTATAGCTGCAAATGTTCCTCTTAGCTCAGCCTTTGCTGCATCCTATAAGTTTTGGTATATTGTAACTTCATTTTCATTCACCTCAAGATATTTCTTAATTTTACTTGTGATTTCTTCTTTAGCCAATTGGTTGTTTAAGAATATGTTGTTTAATTACCACATATTTGTGAATTTTCCATTTCTACCTCTGTTACTGATTTCTAGCTTTATTTTGTTTTGGTTAGAGAATGTATATTGTATGTTTTCAATATTTTTTAATTTATTGAGACTTGTTTTATGACATAAGATATAGTATATCCTGGAGAATGATCCATGTGCACTTGAGAAGAATGTGTATTTTGTTTTTGTTAGGTGTAGTGTTCTATATATATCTATTAGGTCCAGTTAATTTTGAGTATCATTCAAGCTTTGTATTTCCTTATTGATCTTCTGATCAGAAGTTCTATCCATTATTAAGTAGTGTATTAATCGAGAACTGTCAATATCTCCCATCAAATATATCAGTATTTGCTTCATATATTTTGGGGCTCTTCTTTTGGGTGCATCTATATTTATAATTGTTACATCTTCTTCTTCAATTTTCCCCTTTATCAGTATATAATGATTGTATTCGTCCATCATAATTGTTTTTTTACTTAAAGTCTATTTTATGTGATATTAGTATAGTTACCCCAGCTCTCTTTTGGTTATTACTTGCATGGTATATTTTTCCCATCTTTTCACTTTCAATGTACTTGCATCTTTGAATTTAAGGTGAGTCTTTTGCAGACAGCATATAGTTGGGTCATGCTTTTTTCATCCATTCTGCCTATCCTGCCTTTTGACTGGAGAATATAATTCATTTGCATTTAAAAGTCCCTACTGATAATGCAGGATTATCTTCTGCCATTTTGCCATCTATCCTATGTATGTCTTATACCCTTTTTCCCCTCAACTTTTCTATTAATGAATATTTTTATATTTATTTGATTTTTTTGTTGTACCATATTGAGTGCCTGCCCTATTTTATCTGGATATAATTTTCGTCTGTTGTCCTTGTGGTTACCATGGGGTTAAGACTTAACATCCTAAATATATAACAATCTTATTTGGTTTGATAACAACTTAATATAAAAGCATAAACATATACTTTCCCTCCATTCCCCCACTTTTTTTTGTACTTGTTACCACTAATTTCTTTGTACATTGTATGTCCAAAAACCATAGATTTATCATTACTTTTTATGCATTTGCATTTTGACACCTGTAGGAAGTAACAAATGGAGTTACATGACAACACTATATTACAATACTGTCATTTGTAATTACCCAAATGGTTACCTTTATCTCAGGTCTTTATTTTTTTATGCCACTTTGAATCACTTTATAGTGTCCTTTCATTTTAGTCTGAAGAACCCCCTTTAGCATTGCTTGTAGGGCAGATTTAGTGGTGATGAATTCCCTTAGTTTTCTTATCTGGTACTGTCTTAATCTCTCCCTCATTTTTGAATGAAAGTCTCACTAGATGTAAAATTCTTGGTTGACAGTTGTTTCCTTCAGCAATTTAAGAGTTTAACGCACTGCTTTCTTGCCTAATGGTTTTTGATGAGAAATTGGCAATCTAATTGGGACTCCCTTGTATGTAACACATTTCTTTTTTTTTTTTTTTTTTTTTTTTTTAATTTTTAAAAATATTTGGGCCCCCTTTTTTTTAAAAAATTTTTTTTTTTTTTTTTTTTTTTTTTTTTTCAGCTTTGAGAAGAGTCTCCTTGCCCTTTGCATTCAACAGTGTGATCAATATATGATGAGGTGGATTTTTCTTCATGTTTATCCTTTTGGGGTACTCTACCTTCTTGGATGTGCCTATGCACGTCCTTTGCTAAGTTTGGGAAGTTCTCTCACATTATTTCTTTGAATATTCCCTTTGCTTCTTTCGCCATTTCTTCTTCAGAGACTCCGATAATGCATAAATTTGTATACTTGATTGTGTCCCTGAGGTTTCTTAGACTATTTTTGCTTTTTATAATTCTTTTTTCTTTCTGCTCCTCAGCCTGACTCATTTTAAGTATCTTTTCTTTGAGTTCTCATATTTTTTTTTCCATGAGCTCTAATCTGCTCTTGAAACCCTACTGAGCATTTTGTAGGAGGTACTGAGGATTGAACCTGGGACTTCATATATGGGAGGCAGGTCGTCAATCACTGAGCTACATCTGCTCCCTTTCCTGGGAATTTTTCATTTCAGTTATTATGGTCTTCAACTCCAGTAATTCTTTTTGGTACCTTTCTATTACTTTACTAAGATTTTCATATTGTGCATTCATTGCTTTCAGAATATCCTTTAGTCCTTTCTTTGTATTTTCCTTCATCTACTTGAGCATTATTTTTAAAATATTTTTTAAGATTTATTTATTTATTAATTTCCCCCTTCCCGCATTGTTTTTGTGTTCACTGTCTGCTCTCTGTGTCCATTTGCTGTGTGTTCTTCTGTGTCTGCTTGTCTTCGGTTTAGGCAGCACTGGGAACTGACCCTGGGACCTTCCGGAGTGGAAGAGAGGCACTCAATCTCTTGCACCACCTCAGCTCCCTGGTCTGCTATGTCTCTTATTGTCTCTTCTCTGTGTCTCTTTTGGTTGCATCATCTTGCTGCGGCAGCCCTCCTGCACAGGCCAGCATCCTGAGAGGGTCAGCACTCCGTGTGGGCCAGCTCTCTTCTTGGGCCAGCTCACCATGTGGGCCAGCTCACCTTCACCAGGAATCCCTGGGAATCAAACCCTGGACCTCCTATATAGTAGGCAGGAGCCCAATCTCTTGAGCCACATCTGCTTCCCTACTTGAGCATTTCTTAAGATAATTTTTTAAAAGGCTTGGTTCAGTATGTCCATATTCTGGTCTCTTCATTGGTGTTTTCTGGATTTTTATCCTCTTCCTTTGGATGAGCCATCATTTCCTGTTTCTTTGTTTGTCTTGTAATCTTTTGTTGCTTTTATTCCCTGAGATGTCTGTTTCTTGATTTTGTAACCAGCTGGTGATAAGACAGAGATTTTCTTGACCTTCAGCCCTCCTATCAGGAAGGTCTGCTCAAGGCGAATGCAGTGTTCAGAGTTTTCCCTGTCTTTCTGGGCCTCTGACTTGTGCTGAGCTTTTGCCTATTAGTTGTTTTGGAGTTCCCCTGTTTACAGGAATTTGGTTGTCCGCTTTATTTTCCGGGAGACAGACCTCCCTCTCCTGAGTGTTTGAAGCTGGCAAGTCTTTATCCCAGACTGTCCTCCTCTACAGTTTCTTACATTCCTTTCATCATCTCAAGCTTCTTTTGCCTGGAGTGCAAATTCTTGGAGGAGGAGCAGACCAGAGTGGACTTTACCAAATCAGAGTTTCCCAGCTGAAACAGGGCCAGACACCCACAATGGGGTACAGACCAATTCCACAGTGTCCTGAGGAGGGAATCAAGAAGGACTCCAAGAGTTTCTTGCACAACTCCCCAAAGCTGAGCTTCCCTGACCTGCCCAGAAAATACAGCCCTTCTACTAACTGTCCCCTGCATCCCTGAGAAACCACAACCTCCTCAAGTCTCCACCACCACTGCCCATATCCAGGATGGTTTGAAACAACGGCTGCCTTCATAGTTGGGCTCCCCATGATCCAAAATTGCTAATCAAAGCTGTGATCAATGAACAGCTGTGCCCACCCCTGGCCTTGCGGAAGAGAATTTTTATGTCCCTTTCTATCACCAGTGAGTTATCCAGGGACTGGACTCCATTATGGCCTTCCACTTGAGTGGGGGATGGGTGCAGGTAGCCACCATGCAGAGAGAGAAATGTACTGTTCTTTACCATAAGTTATCACCCTCTTCCTCCTGTTCTTCCTTGGATTCTGTACAATGTTCTTTTGGCCTCTGGAGTTTCAAAATAGTTGTTTCAAACAGTTCCTGCTTGCTTAATAATTGTTTTAGTGGATGGACTAAGGTTGGGTGGACTGTAACTCAGGACTGCTGTGATTACAATTGGTAATACAGCCTTCCACTGAGAAAGAGCTAATGCTTCTTCTCTTTTCCATCCACCCAAATTCTTGCATCTCCAAGCAGGCAGAGTGAATGTGGACACTGCACACTTTCTTGTTACGGCTAAATACACCAGGAAATCCAAAGGGAATCCTGCCTGATGGGGACCAGGGCTCACAGCCCCATGGAAACATTTCTTTTCCTGAAAACAGGTGTGCTATTGGCAAAGTCTAGTAATACATGCTTGAATCTGGTGTTTAGCCCTAGAGACAAATAATCAACAAGAGATGGCATTGTCAGCCTAGCACCTGGCGATGGCCTAGGTAAGCTCAGATAGAGGAATTATCTCCTCTGAAAGCCCACTCAGCTATATTCACCAGCTTTTTTGCTGACCTTTCACAGTTTACTGTGGCTGGCTTTAACTGGAATGCACCCTCTAATTGGAATTGACAAACCACACCCCCAGCTGGGTTATCTCTGCATGTTTAACTTGTTCCTTTCCTCCCACATTCCATACCTGACAAACTTTTCTGGATGAAGCTTCTCCTCCTACATTGCAAGCTTCTAAGAGATAAATTATAACCATGAATTTTGGCATGGTAAGTTCTAATAGAAATTTTCATGGTGTCTATTGTTATGCTTAATCATAACAGCAATTTTTAACTGAGATCATATTCACTGGAACCTCACAGATACTTTTCTGAAAAAGAATCAATCTTGAAAAAGATTGAAAAGAAGAGGGGTTCTAAAGAAGATATGGAAATGGCTGGAGAGTTTAGTTACAGAAACATTTACTAACACTTTCTTGGTGCTATAGACTGTGACAAATACAGAGAGGTGCTGGGACCTCATGCCCTCCCTTGAGCTGCCAGTGCAGTGGAGGTTGCAACCATATCCACCAATGATGATGTGCTGCTTCACAAAACTAGAGAATGGATCCCTGGGTGATTGTCTACTTCCCCAGGATGCTGAAAAGAAATGGTGATAGTAAAGGACTCCACAGAGTGCTTTGCTTATAGTGAGTACTCATCAATACTGAGTGCCCTTCCTTTCTCCTGTCTTGTCCTGTTTGCTTCCTGCCCATCCAGCTTTTACAGTCAGACCTCCTAACACTTCATCCATCTTACCATTTTCTATCAGACCCATGAAAAGTTTAACTTAACACTCACATCTGATCCCACACACAACCCAGAGCTGGTCCCAAGAAAGATTGTTACTAAAGGTAATTGGAAGTCCAAGAACAGGTTGAATTGCAATGCCATTCACAACCTGATGCCAAGCTCTAGTAAAGGAGGGGTTAAGCAGGTAAGTGATTGTGGTAGGTTGAATTATGCACCCCAAGAAACACATATTCTTAATCTTATTCTGTGTCTCTGTGGGTGTGAATCCATTGTAAATAAGACCTTTTGAATGTGCTATTTTTAGTTAAGGTATGGCCAACTGAATCACAGTGGGTATTAATTCATATTTCTGGAGGAGAAACCAAAAGCCAGAGTCAGAGAATGCCACAGGAGGAACCGTGAAGTTAGAGGATATTGGAAGAACAAACACGCAGAGAGTTAGCCATGTGACAGGAGGCAAAGATACAAACCAAAGAACTTTAAGGATTGTAGCAAGTCAGCACCAGAATGCTATCAATCTCAGGAAAAAGCATAGCCTTGCTGACACCTTGATTTGGGATTTCTGGCTTTGAACCCATGAGACAATAAATTTTCATTGTTTAAGCAAACCCATTGTGTGGTATTTGTCACAGCAGGCTGGCAAACTAAGACAGCTATGCTGTCTGAATATACATAGCTACAGAAAAACAGGGATCAAACTATTACAAAAGAAATTGTGCAATGAGTAGAGGGGTTCAGTAGTTTCTTGAGGTGGTCTCAATGACCCAGTGAAACTGGCCAAATCAGATACCTTCCTTTGGTTTTACCCATGAGGTTGGTTCCTGCTTTACTATGGCTCAATGTGGCCTGTCCAAGGAGTTTATAGTGACTACAGTCAATGATAAAGGTAGTTTGGTATGGCAGTTCTCAAAGTTCACTCTCCAGTATCAGACTGTCTGTGTTCAAATCTTGGTTCTTCCACCTCCTAAGTGTGTTGAATTGAATAACTTACCTAACCAATCTTCATCTCAATATCTTTGTCTGAAAAACAGGAAGAAGATGATAACAGCACCTACTTCTTTGTGCTATAAGGATGAGAATGAGGAAGAAATGTGTGAATGTGTGTAAATTGCCCAGGAACAGGCAAAGAAAGATTCTTCCCTAGAGCTATTAAAAAGAGCAATGAAATTAGTGGTTATGTAGATCTGAAGAAGGAATGCTAAGGGGTGTGGAGTCTTTCATTTTGGAGTAATGAAATTGTTCTAAAATGTTTGAGATGATGAATGTACAACATTGTGATTATACTAAGAGCCATTGATTATACACTTTGGATAGAATAGCCAGAAACAGCAGCTATGTACAGTGGGGAAGCACAGAGAGACTGAGAGGGGAGGAATTTCCTTGTTTGTTTTTCTGGGTTTTGTTTATTATTATTATTGAAATAATGAAAATGCTCTAATAATGATTGAGGAGATGAATGCACAACTATGTGGTTATACCAAATACCATGGATTGTACACTTTGGATGAATTGTATGCTTTATTAATATGCATCAATAAAATTGATTTGCTTCAAAAAAAGAGAATGGTCTTTCTAATACCTTTTCAGACTCTTAGTCTTCAAAACTGTGAGAGAATAAATTTCTGTTGTTTAAGGCATCTGGTTTGTGTAAATTTGTTACAGCAATCACAGGAAGCTCATTAAGCTATACTCCTTCCTCTCCCACACTCTCATATTTAACCACAGAAAAAGTCCTATCCATTCGATTTCTTATAAAATTTCTCCACTTTGCCTTTGGCTGAAGTATTGAGAGGCTAAACTTCTTATTAGCACTACCTATTTGCCTGGGTGACTTTAACTGCCTCCTGAACGACCTACAGAAGAGTTAGTCCCCACTCTTAGCCCATGCTATTCTGTCCTATATGCAGCAAAGAGATCTTCTTAAATCTTACCTGATCATTCTATTCTCCAACTTAATGTCCTTCAATGGGTTTTCATTGATCTTCAGATAAACATCAAATTCTTACCCTGGCCTACACAGTTCTGCACAGCTGACCTTTACTTATCTTTGCACCTACATCATCATCATCATGTGCCCCAATGCTAGCTACTTGACTACTACTAACAGTTCCTCAACAACTACTTGCTCCCTGGGCCATTGCACACCTTGTTTTCTATACCTAGAATACTCTTTTCCCCTGTTCTCATCCCAGAATATGGGCAGAGGGGCACAAAGGATGATAAACCAGAATTGGAGAATTTCAGTCCAAGTTTTATCCTGAGCTTCCAGCTTTGCAAACAGAATAGAAAGGCTATGTAGACAGTCTCGAAAGAGGAGAGGAAAGAAAAGGTCATCTTCCTTGACTTTTCTCTCTATTGCTGCCAGTCGCCCCCCAGGCTTCCTACTTTATTTTCATTTCTTCCAGCCATCTACTCAGATGATTGACAACTAAATGAAATCCCCCTGAAAGATGGTGTCAGTATGTAGCTTGGGAGGTAGTGTCCAGCTCATGATATTCCATTGGCTAGAACATCACTGCAAGATGGAGCTGTTTCCACGTAGCTCTGGATGAGGCTGCACCACTCTTCTTTCTTGGTTTCAGACTGCCCCTTGCTCTGAGTACAGGCACTCTTCCTTGCTTGAGCCCGAGAAGAAAAGTGAAACTACTGCTACAATGAAACAAGAGATCGGCAGAGGCAAGGGGCAGGGATGTGAGTATATGGGGGATGTGTGTTTTTTTTTCTTGCTGTCTACATTTTCCAGCTGATGACAAAGGATCATTAATGCATTGGCCTTGGTCTGATTTGCTGATTATACAGCCTATAAGAGACTATTTAAAAACTTCATTCTGTGCAAAAAAAAAAATTTTTTTTTGGTAGAAGTTTCTGTTTACATCAGAGGAAAATTACACTTAAAAAAATGTTCAAATGTGAATAATCATAATACATTGGGCAAATGTCATAGAATGAAGCCATCATTCGCTTCAGTTTAAAGTTTTCCTGGGAGCCAGGGTGATGGAGCAGGGTGATGGCTGGAGTGAGACAGAAGGGAGAAAGAAGCAGAACGGGTACTATCTTCCCTGAGAATCCCTTTGTCTGACGTGAGCAGAAGAGCTTCACTTTCCAGGTTAATACAAAGGGACAACTGACAGGTTCAGAGACCTTCTTGTGCTATGATTTCAGGGAAGTCCTGTGGCAATACTGCTGCCCAGGCTTATCTCTTCTTTATCCCTGGGCCAGCTAGAAAATGGGAACCTGAGACCCCAAGTGATTCCATAAGGGGCAACCTTCCTACTCAGAAGTCAGCACTTGGATGCTGCCCAAAAGGCCCACAGGCAGGTCTTTAAATGCAGATATCCATAACCCCACAACCGCTTAGCTCCTAGGATGACCTCCCTGGCTATTCACTGAAGCCATCTTTCAAGTGAGTTTCATTTAGTTGTCAATCCCAGAGGAGGTGGGTGGGAAGAAAGAAAAGGTCAATGACAGAGAGAAGGAGGTTTGGGAGCCTGGCAGCAACAAAGAGAAAGGTCAAAAAGCATGGCCCTTTCTTCCCTTCCTTGCTCACCCCCTCTCCCCATCTCCCTTTGAGGGCTATCTAGACACATTTTTGTTTGCAAAGCTGCGAGCTCAGAACAAAATTGTACCTAAACATCTCACACTGAGAATTGGAGTGTTTCTGTCCCACTCTTCCTAGAAGCAGAGATATATTGACTTTTCTGTTCCCGGCGTTTGCAAGGACCTGGGAAGTACAGAAGTGAACAGTCCCTCCCACTCAGAGCTCATCACCCTGTGGGAGACAGCCAGGTAACCAGCATTGGCAACACATAGTCGGTGCTGTGGCAGTCATAGCATGATAGGCTGGGGAGCCAAATAGGGGCACAGCACCCATCCCACAGGGATCAGACCAATCCTAGGATCTTCAGACCATGGTCTACTTTCTCCCAGTGTGACATTGCTCTCCTGGCATCACTGCCTTCCAGGTCCATAGCCTCCTTCGTGGATTTTACCTATATTCCAAATGCTTTGGTTCCTTGTTCTTTTGTCTTGATATTTGTCAAAATCCCAACTTGTAACAATCTTTTCCCACACTTAGCCTTCACCAAGCACTTCTTGGAGAAAAGCCCTGGCAATTCAATCCCTCCCTGTTCTATCTTAAAGGTACTCTATGCTCACCTATGGTAACAAACGATATTGTTAACAAAATCACTGAATTAGGACAGGGTTTTTCTAAAGACACCAAGCTAAGGATTGGACCCCTATGCCACCCCATTCTGGTTGTATGTTACTACAGAGCTACATCTTTGCCAGTGATGTTTGGCCTTGTCTGTTTTGGTCTCTGCTGCATTCCTAGCACCTAGCCTACTGTTGTGTATGCAATACATATTTGTAGAATGACCTTCTTGCCATCCCAATCCAAATTCTCCAAACTCTCCAACACAATTTGAACAGAAGCCTTGTATTCTGGGGCTTAAAATCGTTGCTCAAATTAATAACCTAGCAGTTACTCTCACATTCAATTGGTCAACCTTGATTCCAGTGGTTAGAATCCTGGAAGGAAGAAATATGGTGGTGGTAGGTGTATTAATTTCCTATTGCTGCTGTAAAAATTACCACAAACTTTGTGGCTTAAAACAACACATTTATTCTCTTAAAGTTCTGAGATCAGAAGTCCAAAATGGGTCTCACCAAGCTAAAATCAAGGTGTGGGAGAAAATCTGCTTCCTTGTCTTTTCCAGCTTCTTCTAGAGTCTACTTATATTTGTTGTTCCTAATCACTTCCTCCATCTTCAAGGCCACCTCTGTGCTCCCCCAGCCCCTAACATTTGACATTTTCCTGGCTATTTTCTTGCCTCTGGTCCATTGGATTTTACCCTCCTTATGGTATAGCACCATGGAACCCCAGCATTTTGCACAGGACTTGGCACTCAGGCCAAGGAGGCTTTCAGTCAATTGCTGCTGAATGAATAAAACCCCTTCTGTTTACCACACCCCACACAGTCGAGATAGCCTGGCATAACCAGCTATACTAGTCACTACGATGGAATTATATGGAAGACATTTCTCATGGATGATACACAAACACATGTGCCAACCTTGGGCCTTCTTCACAAACTCCAGAACATCTGGGTGCCAGGAGATACACACTCAGACATGCACCTGAAGGCAGGCCCTTGAACAGCAATGACTCCTTCTCCCCTGGCCTAACCATCCCAGCTTAACCTGCCTCAAAGTGTTGCAGCAAACTTCAAGAGGCACCCAACCTTTTCCTAACTGTGAATGCAATGCAAGAAAAATGGGATAGAACTTTGTCCATGCTGTGGAAACTTCAGTGGAACATGTGACCTCTTTGAACCTCAGTTCCATAATCTATAAAATGGAGGTAACAATGGCATCCACCCCAAAGGATGTTGTCAGCTCTTAGCCCAGTTACAGGTATCTGGTAAGAACTCAAGGAAGGGGAACTTTCAGTGTTGCTCTTGTTGTTATTATCACTTTATCCCTTTTAGACTACTCCTTTTCCCCCACATTTCTCTGTGCCTTACTCACCATATCTCAAATTCTTCTGAGTTAGGCTTTTGGGAAAAGGGTTCCCATCACATTCATTCATTCATTCAACAATATTTACCCCCCACCTCCACTATGTTCCAGGCGTGGCTGGTGTCAGTGAATGTGGAGAGATCAAGAGAGAAGTGGAGGGAAGGAAACACAAATGCCTACCACATGTCAGGTGTTTAAAACATATAATCTGCTCTTACAATACCAGCATCCCTCCTCTCCCAAGAGCAGACTGTTTCCTCAAAAAGGGGTTTTGTCCTCAGAAAACAACCAAGATGAAATTAAAAAGTTTAAAATAAAGAAAACCACAAATTACCAACCCGTATTGGAAAGTATCTAATTGCATTGAGAATTGTGATAATATCTTACATTTTGCTCTGATCTGATTACAGCTCAAGGGATAAACACTGAGCAAGGCAGTCAGTATTTACCCTGCCAGGCACTAGGACTCTGGAAATCTACAAGCATTGGATTTCCCTCCCCCTGACGCCTACTTTGCTGCTGTTTGCACCCAAAATGCACACTGCCCAATTCCTTCATGTAAACAAGAAAGATTATTTCAGACTTTCTTTACACAGATACAATTGACTTCAGCTCTGAGTAATTTGGCCAGAATCCTGGAATATCAGGTCCAGAAGGCCCCTTAAAGATAACACAGTTCAAGCTCCTCATTATCCAGGTGAACATTTGAGACCCAGAGAGGTGGAGGTCCTGCCCCAAGTCAGTAGCAGTGAGATTACAAGATTCATCCACTACTTATGAGCAGCAATTTAAGATTCCAGTGATCTTCTGTGAGGTAGCTCATTTGATCCTTGCTATCCCTGGAAAAGTTTTCTTATTATACTCATGTTACATAAAGGTTAAGTGACTTGCCTCGCAAGGGCACACAGCTGAGACAATGAATGCCAGTTTAGAACTCAGTATTCTTGTCTCCCAGTGCCTGTATCCTCTTACATTCTCACTCATTCCAACTATCACTAGCTTTTTCTCATGACCATGTTGATATCTCATTCTTTGCACAGGTTTGGGCTGAGGTCAGTCTTGATCAAAGCCTTTCACATGGCCACATATTAATCCTTACAAGAGGAGATGGCTGTCTGCCCAAGATTCAGGCCCTGCTGAATCTGGCACCTTGGCCCTTTCCTTGTATTGTGGACATGACCTAAAGCCAAGGTACCTAGAGCAGATTCCCAGCTGAGGCAATCACTGACCAGGGCACCAACCTTGGGCACCATCTCTCATTGGCCTTAAACTAAAAGAAGCCTGCTAGTGCCACAACAGCATGGAAAAGCTGGTTATAGCTCATCGTAGGAGACCAGCTAAGCATGGATGTGGCTTGAGGAGGCTGGACAGCTTCAGGGTCAGTAGCAGCTGTTCATGACATCAGCGTGAAGGGAGTGTGGTCACTCTAAGACATTGTATTTCACCAGATGGTACTATTTCTGCCAGGAGCTCACTAGCTCTCTACTTTACTAGCAAGAATTTGTTATACCTCCCCAGACCTCCTCCCATTAAGAGGCAGGGAAGAGACCAACATGATTCTAGGCTGGATTTGTATATCAGGAAGGCGAACCTAGCCTGAAGCATATGAAAGTGCTAGAGCTCTACCTACCATGACACTTTCAAACTGAATGCGAAGCCCTAAGCCCCCAGCCTGGTGCAGCTTCCAGACTGAGGCCTGCAACGGGACCTAGCAGTTTCGTTATTATTATCCTTCCTGCCTTTCTGTTCATTTCATTTGATCGTTTATTGACCATGTTAAAGGGCATAGCATGAGAGAATGTGCCTGTTAGACATGAAGGTTTGAGAGAGGCTGAAAGGAGGAGGAGCTCTAAAATCCTGGCATCATGGGAAGTTGGCCTTAAATGGATATAGGACCGCGTGAACTGCCAAATTCAAGGGCCAGCAATAGCTTTCCCCAAAGCAGCTCATCAGTTGTGCTTTCCTCTTGCTGGATCTATGGAAGTCAACCTCTGGGATCACAAGTTGGCAAGATGATAGTAGCAGCTTGGTTCACAGGAAGATGATAGGTTGTGTTTCACACAACCACCTCTTACATCCAAAGCTACACTAATGGGTAAAGGCCTGGACAGTTAGGACAAATAAGTTTGTCCATATAATGTGTTATGGTTTCTTTCACTTCTTGGCCTTTGTGCCTGCTGCCCTGAATGCCCTGTTTCTCTTTGCTTGGCATATTCTAGATCATTCTTTAAAGCACAGCTCAGAAGTTATTTCCATCAATAAGTATTTACTGAGTTTGGACTATGTTTCTCTACCAATGCAGTGGTGTACAGAGGAAGCTCTTCCTCATAGGGCTTAGTCTAAGGGAACGTTGCAACAAAGCATGGTAAATATTGGGATAGAGAGAAAAATGCACAGTGAGTAATGCAAGCTCTCACAGCATTGCAAAGCAGCTTAGTCTTGGAGGACCAAGGACATAAGGGAAGTAACTTTTCAGATAAGACATGAGGAATGATTAGGAGTCGGCCAGGAAAAGGCAGGGAGGATAAGAACATTTAAGGAGAGGAAACACCCTGCATAAAGTTCCTGTGACATATTAGTACTTAATGTATGGTTAATAAAATAGATGCATTATGAGAGACAGTCATTGTGGCATTGAGAAGCTGGGCAGTGAAAAGAACCACATCACACAGGACTTTTAAGGCCAGGGTTAGATTTGGGGTTTTATTCTATGTGTAGCTGGATGCCATTGAAGGGCATTAAACAGGTAAGTGACATGATCTGGTTTGCAATTTTAAATGATAGCTCTGTAATGATCCAGGTAAAGGGATATGATGGGGGCTTGGACTGCTGTGCTGGTAGTGGAAGTGGGGAGCAGCAGGGAATAATATGAGTATTAAGTTGGAGGCTGAGCTTACAAGATTTTCAGATGTGCTGGATGTGGGGATGAGAAAGAGGTGTAAAAATATCTCCTAGGTTTTTGGCCCAAGCATCTGAGTGAATTACGTTTCTATTTATTGATAAAGGAAAGACCAAGGGAAGAACAGAATTGTGCGTGTTAAGGAATCAAGAGTTATTTTAACACATAAAATTTGATGTGAAGTAGCCAGGCTAGAGACATTGATTTGGCAGACATTAGTGTAAAGAAAGTGTGGCAAATTGAATACATGACAGAAAATTTTTTGGCACTCCTTCCATCAAGAAGTGGGATTTATGCCCTTTCTCCTGAATCTGCCCTAACTCAGTGTAACCAACCATATGCAGCATAAGGTATGGAGATACTGCATGACTTCCAAGGCTAAGACAGAAAAATCCATGCAGCTTCCACTTGGTTCCCTTGGAACACTTGTTCTCAAGAAACACCCTCTGGAGATGCTCCCTTTTGGACTCCAGCTGCCATGCTGTGGGAAGCCACAAGGAAAGGCCATGTATAGATGCTCCAGTCAACAGTCCAAGATGAGCCTGCCCTTCAGCCATCACAGGCCAGACCCTGGACATGTGAGTAAAGGACTTATCCCAACGCTGTCTGATGCCTAGAACCTCCTTTATCTTCTCAGTTTACAACATAACTTTTACCCTGTTGAAGAGGACTGGAATTGGGCAACTAATAAACCTGCATACCATTACAGAATTCCCTGCCTCATGGAACTTAGAAGTGAATCTTCTATCCCCAGTTGTTCCAGTCCCCAGTCATTTGAGTCACCACCCACTGTATAAGTATTCCTATCTGAAGAAGAGAAAACCATCCTCACTGGGCCCTATCCACATTCCTGACCCAAAGGATTAATACACAGTTGCTATTTTATGCCATTCGGTTTTGGGATAGTTTGTTACACAACAAAAGATAATTTGAATGTGTGATAACCAAATCCATTAGGATAGATAAGATCAGTTAGGGAGGTGTGTAGAGTGAAAAGAGAAGAGAGAAAATGCTGTATAGGTCCCCAAGCCTTTAAGGGACAGGAAAAGTTGAATAGGACACACATAAGAAACAGAAAGGTGGCAGGGGAAAAACAGGTGTCATGGAAACCAAAGAGCCAGTTTCAAGAAAAAGGAGTCGCCAGTAGTGTAAAATACTGCTGACAGGTCAAGTAACATAATGGAAAAAATGCCTTTAAGTTTTAGTAACAGGGGTGGTGGTGACTCAGCAAGAGCAGCTTCACTGAGAGAACTGATAACGTCAGCCTTCTGGCTGTCATTGTTTGGTGTTTAATCAAATTATTTTGAAGCTGCCAACCTATCTGAGGTGTGTTACAAGAAACCAAAGGATAGGTTATGTGCTCAGCAGAATCATTGTGAGGGATCCAGAATGTGGTGACACTCAGGGGCAGAATGGACGACCAGGGCATCTGCTGGAAATGGTACTCTGTTGAGCTGGCCTCTGACCAGCACCCCATTTTAGTAATGGGGAAACTAAGTCTCAAATCAGGGGAGGAACTTGGCTAGCATCACATACTAGATTCCAGGTATCCATTCATATTTAAATTTTTTAATTTTAATTTTTTATGGAAGAAGTTGTGAGCTTACAAAACAATTATGCATAATGTGCAGAATTCCCATACAACACCCCTCCAACAACACCATATATTCTTGTGGAACATTTGTTACAGATTATGAACAAATATGATCAAGCTATTACCACTAACTCTGGTCCACAGCATACACTTGGTATGTTTTTTCCATACCCCCTATTACTAACACCATGTATTAGTATTGACAATTTGTTATAGTTCATGAGAGAACACGCTCACGTTTGTACTGTTACCCACAGTCCATCATCCACCCCATGGTTCACTGTGTTACACAGTCCCATGCCTTGTACAGTCTATGCAAAGTGTACACTCAGTGGCTCTGAATTTCATCATAGAGTTGTGCAGTCATCGACCCAGTAAACATTTAAACGTTTTCCTTAGTCCAAAAGAAAAAAAATCCCATAACCTTCTATTATTGACACTTAGATCAATAATATATTATCAATTGATAATATATCAATTGATATGGCACCTTCATTGACATTGATGCAGGAATATTACAATATTGTTATTAACTATAGTCCATACGTCATATTCTTACCACATTGTAATAATGATGTACATTTGTTCTAGTTCATAGAAGAACATTGTTGTATTTATATTATTAACCACAATCCTCATCCACCCCTGGGTTCACTATGTTATTCAGTCCCTTGATTATTCTCTAGCTTTCTTGCAGTTGACATTTACCTCCCTAGACTACCTCTCTCAGCCACAAGCCCATTAATAAACCAGCTGTGTTAGTTATACTCACTATGATGTGTTACCATCAAATCTATTCATTTCCACACTTTTACAGCCAAGCTAATAGAAAATTCTGCATACAATAAGCATCAGTGCCGCTTCTCAGTCTCATCCTATCTCCTAGTAACCTACAGTCTAGTTTTAACTCCATGTGTTTATTCTATGTATTTGGTTCATATTAATGAGACCGTACAATATTTGTCCTTTTGTGTCTGGCTTATTTCACTCAGCATAATATCCTCAAGGTTCATCCATGTTATCATGTGTCCCAATTTCATTTCTTCTTACAGCAGCATTGTATTCCATCGTATATATACGCTACATTTTAAAAAATCTATTCATTGGTTGATGGACAGTTGGGTTGTTTCCATCTTTTGGCAATTGTGAATAACGCTGCTATGAACATCTATGTGCAAATGTATGTTCACATCACTGTTTTCAGTTCTTCTGAATATATTCCTACAGAAGGATTGCCGAATCATAAGGCAATTCTATATTTAGCTTCTTGAAGAACTGCTAAACTGTCTACTACAGAGGCTGCACCATTCTACATTCCCACCAACAGTGAAGGAGTGTTCCAATTTCTCCACATCCTTTCCAGCACTTGTTGCTGTTTTTTTTTTGTTTTTGTTTTTGTTTTTTTAATAATGGCCATTCTATTAGGCATGAGATGATATCTCATTGTAATATTGATTTACATTTCCTTAATAGCTCGCGATATTGAACATTTTTTCACGTGCATTTTCGCCATTTGTATTTCCTCTTTGGAGAAATGTATTTAAAAGTTTTGCCCATTTTTTCATTGGATTGCTTGCTTTTTTTTTTAAAAACAAATCAATTTTATTGATACATATTAATAAAGCATAAATCTATCCAAAGTATGCAATCAAGAGTATTGGTATAATCACATAATTGTGCATTTACCACTTCAATAATTTTTAGAGAATTTTGATTATTCCAATAATAATAATAAACAAAAAAACAACAAAAAAACTGATCAACTCTCAATCTCTCTATGCTTCCCCTGACATACATAGCTGCTATTCTGTGTCCTTCTCTCTAGGTTACTTGGATTTATATTTTGTAAAAACAGTCTTATATATGCACTTATCACCCATATTCATATTTTACATGAGGTTTCACTATGTTATACAGACCCACATTACATTTTTTAGCTTTCTGTCTAGTAATATACATGACCTTAGTCTTACCCTTTCAACCACTATCATACCCATATATAAGCTCTCTAGTTATAAACATTTCTATTGTTTTCCAAATATTTGCAAACAAACTTTTTATCAATTCTGCACAGATTAACCTCAACTTTACCATCTATAAACTCATTCTATTTTCTGGTGACCTATATTCTACTTATTAACTCCATGAGGTTACACAATATATTTAGTCGATAAAAGCACAGTATTTGTCCTTTTGTGTCTGGCTTGCTTCACTCAACATAATGTCCTCCAGGTTCATCCATGTTGTCATATGCTTCACGACTTCATTTCTTCTTACAGCTGCGTAATACTCCATCATGTGTATACACCACAATTTGTTCATCCATTCCTCAGTTGATGGAACCTGGGCTGTTTCCAACTTTGGGCAATCATGAATAACACTGCTATGAACATCTGTGTGCAGATGTCTGTTCGTGTCACTGCTTTTAGTTCTTTTGGGTATATACCTACTAATGGTATTGCTGGTCATATGGCAAGTCTATATTCAACTTCCTTAGGAACTGCCAGACAGTCCTCCACAGTGGCTATACCATTCTACATTCTCACCAACAGTGAATAAGTATTCTTATTGCTCCACATACTCTCCAACACTTACAGTGATCCGACTTTTTAATAGTGGCCATTCCATTAGGTGTGAAATGATATCTCACTGTAGTTTTGATTTGTATTTCCCTAATTGCTAGTGATGTTGAACATTTTTTTCATGTGGTTCTATGCCATTTGTATTTTTTTATTATTTTTTATTTTTGGAGAATTATCTTTTCAAGTCTTTTGCCCATTTTAAAATTGGGTAGTTTGTCTATGGTTGAATTGTATGATCTATTTATATTACATGGATATTAAACCCTTATCACATATGTGATTGCCAAATATTTTCTTCTGTTGTGTCGCTGACTTTTCACCTTTTAAACAAAGTCCTTGGAGGTGCAAAGATGTTTAATTTTGAAGAGGTCCCATTTATCTATTTTTTCTTTTGTTGCTTGTGCTTTGGGTGTAAGGTTTAAGAAACTACTGTCTACTACAAGATCTTGAAGATGTTTTCCTACATTTTCTTCTAGGAGTTGTATGCATGTTGCTTTTATATTTAGGTTCTTGATCACTTTTGTGTTAATTTTTTAATAAGGTGTGATATAAGGGCCTTCTTTTTTTCTTTTGAATATGGCTATCCAGTTCTCCCAGCACCATTTGTTGAATATATTGTTCTGGCCCAGGTGGAAGGGCTTGACAGCTTTGTCCAAAATCACTTGACTGTAGATGTGAGGGTCTATTTCTGAGTTCTTGATTCCATTACATTGATCAATCTGTCTGTCTTTATACTAGTACCATGCTGATTTTACCACTGTATCTAAGTAATATGCTTTAAAGTCCAGAAGTGATAGTCCTCCAACTTTATTCTTCTTTTATAAGACATTGTTGGCTATTCAGGGCCCCTTACCCTTCCAAATAAATTTGATAATTGACTTTTCCATTTCTGCAAAAAAGGGCTGATGGAATTTTTATTGGTATTGTTTTGAATTTATAAATCAGTTTGGGTAGAATTGACATCTTCACGACATGTAGTCTTCCAATCCATTAAACATGGAATGCCCTTCCACTTATTTAGGTCTTCTTCGGTTTCTTTTAGCAGTGTTTTTTTTTTTTTTTTTTTAAATATATATATATACATATATATAATGTCAACTGTGGTAACCCATGTGTTTATTTTTACTTTTAAAGATCTCATTAAAAATTAATACAAACAACTTGCCTGAAGTTTAACCCATGATTTTTGGACCTAGTTTTAAGGAAGTCTTCCAAGAAAAGAAGTGCGTGTATATGAAATATTTGTATATGCATGCACATACTATAGCTGACTAGAATTCTATGTGGAATCAGTTTCAGAACTTGACTAAATTTTAAAGTTTGTAAAAGACTGAAAATATTTATGCACCATTAAATTAAAAGCAATGAATATATTAAATATTTTGCTATGCTGAAAAGAAATCCTATGAATCAATGAGGGAATAACCAAAATCCCAATTGAAAACGGGACTAAGGATACTGCAATTCACAAAATAGGAAATAAAAATGTCCAAAAGCCATATGAAAAGATATTCAATTTCAATACTAATCAGTGAAAGGCAAATTAAAACTATGAGATTCCCATTCAATTTTTATTATAATCAATGGCTTTTAGTATAATCAAAATTTTGTACATTCATCACCACAAAAAAAATTTAGAACAACTTCACTACTCCAAAAAGAAAACACTACACCTCTTAACAGTCCTTCCCCAGCCCTTCATAACCACTAACCTAATTTAAACTTTATAAATTGATTTATATTTACATTTTATATAAATGGAATCATACAGGATGTAGTACTTTGTGTCTGGTTTCTTTCACTTAGCATAATGTTTTTTTTGTCTGATATTAATATTTTGTAGAATTAACATACATTTGTTCGTTTTCAAAGGAAAACGATCTAATAGATGCAATTTTACTCATATTCGTATTTCACATGCAGTTTTACTATGCTATACAGTCCGATGTTACATTTTTAGCTTTCTTTTTATTAATATACATGACCTTAGACTTTCCTTATAAACCACTGTCATACCCATACAATAGTATTGCTAATTACAAACATTATATTGTGCTTTTACCTTTTCTATTCATTTCCAAAGAGTTAATACATCCTTTTAACCAGTTCTGCACAGATTAACCATCAAGTTTCCATTCTCTAACTTCATTATACTTTCTCTTGACCCATATTCAAGTTATTAACTCCATGAGATTACACAACACATTTAGTTAATAGTAGCACAATTTTACTGTATTTGTCCTTTTGTATCTGGTGTGTTTTGCTCAACATGATTCATCCATGTTGTCCTATGCTATGGGTTTATTCTTTCTTACAACTGCATAATATTCCATCGTGTGTATACACCACGGTTTTTTTTTTTTTTAATACATTCTTAGTTTGATGGACACCTGGGTTGTTTCCATCTTTTGGCGAACTTGAATAACACTGTTATGAATATTGTTGTGCAGATGTCTGTTCGTGTCACTGCTCTCACTTCTTCTGGGCATATACCTAGTAATTATATTGCCAGATGGTGTGGCAAATCTATATTCAACTTCTTTAGGAACTGCCAAACAGTCCTTCACAGTGGATGCACCATTCTCCAATCCTACCAATAGGCAATAAGTGTTCCTATCTCTCCACATCCTCTCCAACACTTGTCGTCTTCTACTTTTTAGTAGTGCCCTTCTAATAGGTATGAAATGATATTTCATTGAAGCTTTGATTTGCATTTCCCTAATTGCTAGTGATGTTGAACATTTTTTCAAGTGGTTTTTTGTTTGTTTGTTTGTTTGTTTGTTTGTTTGTTTGTTTTTGCCATTCGTATTTCTTCTTTGGTGAAATGTCTATTCAAACCTTTTGCCCATTTTTCAATCAAGTCACTTGTCTTTTTATTGATGAGTTGTATCATCTTTTTACAAATCATGGATATTAAACCCTTATTGTATATGTGATTGCCAAATATATTCTCCTATTGAGTTGGCTGCATTTTTTCCTTTTGAAAAAGTCCTTTGAGGTACAAAAGTGGTTACTTTTGAGAAGGTCCCAGTTATCTATTTTTTCTTTTG
Organism: Tolypeutes matacus; assembly: GCA_026826555.1. NCBI lineage: Eukaryota > Metazoa > Chordata > Mammalia > Cingulata > Chlamyphoridae > Tolypeutes > Tolypeutes matacus. The sequence continues at coordinate 470,105 of JAKSZT010054514.1, forward strand.
TTGCTCATATTTTTTTGGTGTAAGGTCCAAGAAACCACCACCTACTACAAGGTCTTTAAGAGGTTTCCCTACATTTTCTTCTAGTAGTTTTATGGTCCTGGCTTTTATATCTAGATCTTTGATCCATTTTGAGTTTATTCTTGTATAAGGAGTGATATAGGGGTCCTTATTCATTGTTTTGGATATGGATATCCAGTTCTCCCAGCACCATTTGTTGAAGGGACTGTTTTGTCCCATTAACATGGCTTTGGTAGTTTTTTCAAAGACCATTTGGCCATAAAGATGAGGGTTTATTTCTGGACTGTAAGTACTATTCCACTGATCAATGTGTCTATATGTATGCCAATACCATGGTGTTTTGACCAATGTAGCTTTGTAGTATGTTTCAAGTTCAGGCAGTGAAATTCTCCAACAATGCTATTACTTTTTAGAATGGATTTGTCTATTAGGATGCACTTTCCCTTCATAATAAATTTGGTAAATGCCCTTTCTATTTCTGTAAAGTAAGCTTTTGGAATTTTCACTGGTATTGCATTGAATCTATAAATCAGTTTGGATAGGATTGACATCTTCACACTATTTAGTCTTCCAATCCATGCAAACGGAATGTCTTTCCATTTGTTTAGGTCTTCATTAATTAGTTTTAATATTGTTTTGTAGTTTTCTGAATACAGGTTCTTTATGTCCTCCGTTAAGTTTATTCCTAAATATTTGATTCTTTTAGTCACTATAATAAATTGATTTTTTTTCTGATTTCCTCCTCAGATCAGAAGTAATATATAGAAATGCTATTGATTTTTGCATATTAATCTTGTATCCTGCCACTTTCTTGAACTCATCTATTACCTCTAGTAGCTTTGTTGTGGATTTTTCAGGATTTTCTAGATATAGTATCATATCATCAGCGAGTAGTGAAAGTTTTACGTCTTCCTTTCTTATTTGGGTGCCTTTATCTAGCATAATTGCTCTAGCTAGAACTTCCAGCACAATATTGAATAACAGTGGTGACAGTGGGCATCCTTGTCTTGTTCCTAATCTCAACAGTAAAGCTTTCAGTCTTTCACCATTGAGTACAATGCTAGCCGTAGATTTTTCATACATTCACTTTGCCATATTGAGAAAGCTTCCTTCTATTCTATCTTTTGGAGTGTTTTGTTTTTTTTTTTTTAATTAAGAAAGGGGGCTGTTTTTTGTCAAATGCCTTTTCAATAGCAATCGAGAAGATCATGTGATTTTTCTTCAATTTATCAATGTGCTTTATTACACTAATTAATTTTATTCTGTTGAATCACCTTTGCATACCTGGGATAAAACGCACTTGATTATAGAGTATAACTCCTTTAATGTGCTTTTGAATTTGCTTTGCAAGTATTTTTAAGGATTTTTGCATCTATATTCATTAGAGATATTGGTCTGTAATTTTCTTTTTTCATAATTTCTTTATCTGGTTTGGTATTAGGGTGAGGTTGGAGTCATATTGCTCTTTCCTGCTCAATTTTTTGGAAGAGCTTTAACAAGTTTGGTATTAGATTGTCTTCAAATAATGGTAAAATTCACCTGTGAAACCATCTGGTCCTTTGCTTTTCATCTTTGGTTGGTTTTGATGACTGTTTTAATATCTTCACTTATGATTAGTTTATTGAAGTATTTTAATTTTTCTAAGGTCACTGTAAGTTGTCCATGTGTTTCTAGGATTTTGTTCTTCTCTTCTACATTGTCTAGTTTTTTTTGGCATACACTTTTTAATAGTATCCCCTTATACCTCTCTTATTTCCATGGGGTCAGTGGTATTGCCACCCCTCTCATTTCTGATTTTATTTTTTTGTCTTCTCTTTTTGTCTTTGTCAGTCTAGGTAAGTGTTCGTCAATTTTTTTATCATCTCAAAGAACAAACTTTTGTTTTGTTGATTTTAGTTTGCTGTTCTTTGTCTAGACCCTCCAGGTATGCAGTTAACTCTTCACTTTTAGCTCTTTCTTTGCTAATGTAAGCATTGAGGGCTCTAAATTTCCCTCTCAGCACTGCCTTTGCAGAGTCCCACAGGTTTTGATATGCTGTATTCTCATTTTCAGCCTTTTAAAGATATTTGCTGGATTCTCTTGCAATTTCTTCTTTGACCCAATGATTATTTAAGAGCGTGCTGTTTATTCTCCATATATTTATGAATTTTCCCTTTTTCTATCAAGTATTGATTTCCATCTTCATTTTACTATGATCAGAGAATGTGTTTTGTATAATTTCAATCTTTTTAAATTTATTGAGTCTTGTCTTGTGACACAACAGATCGTCTACCCTGGAGAAGGATCCCTTAGAGCTTTAAAAGGATGTATGACCTGCTCTTTTGGGGTGTCATGTTCTGTATATGTCTCTTAGATTTAGTTTATCATATTATTCAAGCTCTCTCTTTCTTGATTGATCTTCTGCCTATATGTTTTATCCAATGATGAGAGAGGTGTATTCAAGCCTCCAACAATTATTGCAGAGACATCTATTTCTCCCTTCATTTTTGCCAGTGTTTGCCTCATGTAATTTGAGGCATCTTGATTAGGGGCACATACATTTATAATTCTTATTTCCTCCTGGTGATTTACTCCTTTTATTGTTATATAATATCTTTATTCCTTGTCTCTAATAACAGCTTTGCTTTTAAATTCTATTTCATATGATATATGTATGGCTACTCCAGGTTATTTTTTAGTACTGCATGCATGCACTATCTTTTCCAGCCTTTCACTTTCCATCTATTTGTATCCTTGGGACTAACGTCAGTCTCTTATATACAGCATATAGATGGCTTAAATATTTTTTAAAACATTTTTAAATTTTCTAAAAGATACTTTAGATTACATAAATGTTACATAAGAAATATAGGAAATTTTCATATACCCCATTTCCTACCCTTCTCAAACTTTACCACATTAACAACATCATTCATTAATGTGGTACATTTGTTACAATTGAGGAACACATATAGAAGCATTTCCACTAACTGTGGATCATAGTTTACTTATAGCTTACACATTGTCTTGCACAGTTTTGTAATTTATGACAAAATATGGCCTGTATCTGCATTGCAACATCATGCAGGACAATTCTAATGCCCTGAAAATGCCCCCATATTACACCTATTTTTCCCTCTTCCAACCCTCAGAACCTCTGGTGGCCACTACTTCCACATCAATGTTAAAAGTTCTTCCATTGCGAGAATAGTAAAAAGTCTATAGTAGAATAACAGTAAGTCTACTCTAGTCCATCATTCATTTCCCAACCGTGAGGATTCTGGGATGGTGATGCCCACTCTGCCTTTAATTGAGAAGGGTTTTAGATCTCATGGGGCAGATGGATGAGACTATCTTGCTTGCAGTTGCAGACTCTCTCTGTTTCTTGGGATGGGTCTTGCCCATCATCATCTCCTTGTTAGTTTTCCTGGGTGAGTCCAATGAACCGGAGTGTAGGTGTTGCAACTCTGCTGAGATTCAAACTGGCACATGGACAGCCCAAAGATTTAAGTCTCTTGAACATACACCTATCAAGTATAGTACTAACTATAGGTTCAAATAGAATTGGCAGAAGAGCCATGTGTAGGGAAACCACAAATGAGTCCAGCTCTGTCACACTGGGGAGCATAAATTCCAAAGTAAGTCCCACTGGCAGAGCACCAAACTCCTGAACTGTCTGCCCTGCCTATAGTGTCTGGATGTCTCTAGAGCCCACAGGAACCCCACTATTTGAGGTAATATTTACTGTGGCAGTCAATGAGATCCTGCTGAGACTTGCCATAAGCATAACCTCTGGATTGACCTCCTGACTCACTTTGAAATCTGTTAGCCATAAAAACTTATTTGCATTTTCCCTTTCCCCCTTTTGGTGAAGGTCTTTTTCCAAGTGCATTGCTAGTTGGTCCTTGGTAGTAATCCCTTGGTGCCAGGGAAGCTCATCCCTGGGAGTCATGTCCCATGCCAATGGGAAGGTAATGTATTTATAGCTGAGTTTAGCTTCGAGAGAGGCCACATTTGAGCAACAAAGAGGCCCTCAGGATGTAACTCTTAGGCAACATATAATACTAGGTTAAGTTTCAGTTTCAAAAGAAAAGGTTCATAAGTACAAGCATCAATATCAAAGGCCTGTTGCAATGGTCCATCCTCCTTCACTAGTCACTGCCCCTGTACTCGGAGGATTCTTACTGTCCCATTAGAGAATGTAGCAAAGCTCCCCAAGATGGGAACTTGATATTCTATTGGTTATTATGTGCATCTCCACCCACCATGACCATGCCCCATGAACATTTGAACACATTCATATGCTTTGGAGGTATGCTCTAGTTGAACTCTCTCCCATGTATTCCCCCATCACTGACACCCCACACCAATGATTCTCCTCTGCGAAAGTTGTGTCCCTTCTGTGATTCAAAACATCTCCAAAAATGAAGCCAACTAAATAACCAAATAATATTAATAAAAAATGAAATAATAATGATAGTTTAAAAATAAAAAATGAAATGCAAAAAATTTTTAAAATTTGAAATAAACATTTTTTAGGCATTATGTCTTTCATCACTGTAAGATCTGTTGTCTTGTATGTACAGTGACATTTTCTTCTGTATATTCCCCAGTGTCTTATTTTTTTCATTTTATCATCAAAGAATCTTTAGTTACAGAAAAGACATGTACAGAATATAGGGGATTCCCATATACCCAACACTCTCCCCCTTTTCCCTTCTCCACTATTAATAAAATTTTTCATGCAGATGGTATATTTATTAGAATGATGTACAAATATTGAAGCATTGCTACTAAACATGGAAAATGGTTTACATTATGATTTAAATTTTGGACTGTACACTTTTCTAAATTTTGCCAAAATTTAAAATGGCCTGTATCCATTATTGCATAATCCTGCAGAACAATTCTAATGCCCTATACCTGCTCTATGTTACATCTATTTTATTCTTCCCTCCCCCTCCCCTTGGGACCTATGGTAACCACTACGTTTCACTTTTTGAAGAATAAGATTCATAGTTACTTGTAACAATATTGAGGGCTTGACATATTAGTCTGTTTTCTTTTATTAGGCACTGCCTATGTTCTCGAGAGATACTTGCCCCTCTATTTGAGAACATAGAAGGACTCCACAGGATGGGAGATAATATTTTCTAGTTTATTGTGTGAATATCCACCCACTGATATAACACACTATGACAAGATGAACACACATATTCCGTAGAAGCCTCCTCCAAGTACACCGTTTCTTATATTCCCCCCACATCCGACACTTTATACCAGTAACCCTCCCCTGCCATATTTGCCAAAAGAACATTTCCAACATTGCAGTTTTAACCACAGACCTAAAAATCCCCAGACTTCACTTGCTCATTCCCATGACCCTCCCTCCAGCTCCATGAATAGTCCAACCCAACCCTCCCACCACACCCCCCTCACAGACCAGCACCACTGAACCCAATAGCATCACTACACCACTGTCATGCCCATCCACTGCACAACTACATCCTTCCAACTTATAGATTTTTCCCATATGGGCATTGGCTCACAACCTTCTACTGCCTTTCTGTATCCTGTAAATCTATCTTCCAGACTCTAGCTCTCTGAATTTGCTAGATTTGCTTAATTCATATCAGTGAGATCATGTAATATTCGCCCTTCAGTGCCTGGCTTACTTCACTCAACATAAGGTCTTCAAGATTCATCCATGTTATCCTGTGTGTTAATATTGCATTCCTTCTTAAAGTTGAGTAATATTCCATTGTATGTATATACCACAATTTGCTTATTCATTCATCTGTTGATGGACATTTGGGTTGATTCCAACTTTTGCCAATAGTGAATAATGCCACTGTGAACATTGGTGTACATATATCTGTTCATGTCCCTGCTTTCAATTCTTCTGGACATATATCCAGCAGTGGGATTGCTGGATTATATGGCAGTTCTATAGTTAGTTTCCTGAGGAAAGGCAAAACTGTCGTCCACAATGGCGTCACCATTCTACATTCTCACCAGCAGTAGTTGAAGGTTCTCATTCCTCCACACCCTCTCCAACACTTGTAGTCCTCTGTTTTTTTAATAGCTGCCAGTCTAATGGGTATAAGATGATATTTCATTGGAGTTTTGATTTGCACTTCCCTAATAGCTAGTGATGTTGAGCATCCTTTCATGTACTTTTTAGCCATTTGTACTTCTTCTTTGGAGAAGTGTCTATTAAAATCACTTGCCCATTTTTAAAATGGGTTGTCTTTTTATTTTCAAGATGTAGGATTTATTAATATATGCTGGATATTATGTCCCTATCAGGTGGATGATTCCCAAATATTTTTTCCCATTGAGTAGGCTGCCTTTTCACTTTCTTGACAAAATCCTTTGAAGTGCAAAAGTTTTTAATTTTTAGGAGGTCTCATTTATCTATTTTTTCTTTCGTTGCTCATGCTTTGGGTGTAAAGTTTATGAAACCATTTCCTACTACAAGATCTTGTAGATGCTTCCTTACATTATCTTCCAGGATCTTTATGGTATTGGCTCTTATATTTAGATCTTTGATCCATCTTGGGATAATTTTGTATAAGGCGTGAGATGGTGTTTGTATTAGTCAGCCAAAGAAAGGGGTGCTGATGCAAAATACCAGATATCGGTTGGTCTTTATAAAGGGTATTTATTTGGGGTAGAAGTCCACAGTTACCAATATATAAAGCATAAGCTTCTTTCCTCACCAAAGTCCATTGCCACATGTTAGAGCAAGACAGCTGCCAGGGTTCAGGCTTCTTGGGTTCCTCTCTTCCGGGGGCTGCGTTTCTCTCTGGGCTTAGCTCCTCTGGTTCCTCCACAAGGTCAGCTGTAGACTATGAGGCTCTCTAGGCTTTGCTTTTCTCCACAAGGCCAGCTGTAGACTATCAGGCGAATGGCTTGTCTCTATCACAGGGCCTCCTCTCCTTCCTCACGACCAAGCTCTCTTACTTCCCAGGGCTCCAGCTCAAGACTCCAACATCAAAACTGCTCCCTCTGTCCTTTCCCTTGCCTTTTATATTTGATTTCCCCACCCACCAAGGGTGGGGCTCAGTGCCCTACCGCGTGGCCTAGTTAATGCCCTAATCATAACTTAATCATGCTCAGATTAACAGACCCATTTACAAGCATAATCCAATATCTATTTTTGGAATTCATAATTACATCAAACTGCCAAACTTGTTGGCATGCAAATTTTCAAATTATCCTCCTATGATTCTCTTTATTTCTGTGGGGTCAATAATGATATCCCCTTCTTTGTTTCTTATTTTATGTATTTGCATCATCACTCTTGTTTCCTTTGTTAGTCTACTTAAGGGTTTGTCCATTTTATTAATCTTCTCAAAGAACCATATTTTTGTTTTTGTTTTTGTTTTTTTCCTAGTGCTTTCTTATTTTTTATTTCATTTACATTTTCTCTAATCTTTGTTATTTCCTTCTTTCTACTTCCTTGGGGTTAGTTTGTTGTTCTTTTTCTAATTCCTCCAGGTGTGAAGTTAGGTCTTTGATTTTAGTTCTTTCTTCTTTTTTTGCTATAGGAATTTATGGCTATAAATTATCCTCTCAACACTGCTTTTGCTGCATCCCATAGGTTTTGATACATTGTGTTGTCATTTTCATTTGTTTCGAGGTAGTTACCAATTTCTTTTGCAATTTCTTCCTTGGCCCATTGATTATCTAAGAGTGAGTTGTTTAATTTTCATATCTTTGTGCCTAATCTGGTTCTCTGCCCCTTACTGATTTCCAGATTCATTCCATTGTGGTCAGAGAAATTACTTTGTATAATTTCAATCTTTCTGAATTTGTTGAGTGTTGTTCTGTAGCCTAGCATGTGGAAAATGATCCGTGTGTGCTATAAAAGAATGTATATACCACTGTATTTGGGTGTAATGTTCTATATATATCTATTAGATCTAGATCCTCTAATGTATTATTCCAAGTCTCTGTTTCTTTACTGATCCTCTGTCAAGATGTTCTATCTAATGGTGATAATGGTGTATTAAAATCCCCCACTATAATTGTAGGGGCATATATTTCTCCACTTAGTTTTTCCAATGTTTTCCTCATGTATTTTGAGGTGCCCTGGTTAGGTGCATAAATGTATATGATTGTTCTTTCTTCATGATAGATTACCCCTTTTATTAATATATAGTGTCCTTCTTTATCTCTTACAATAGTTCTGCATTTAAAGTCTATATTGTCTGATATTAGTATAGCTACTTCTGCCTTTTTTTGGTTATTGTTTGCATGTAAAATTGTTTTCCAACCATTCACTTTCAACCTTCTTGCCTCCTTGGGTCTACGGTGAGTTTCTTGTAGACAGCATATAGATGGGTCATTTTATCCTTATCAGTTATGCCAATCTGTGTCTCTTGATTGGAGAGTCTACTCCATTAACATTCGATGTTATTACTGTCAAAGAATTACTTAGTCATATTTTCTTTAGGTTTATGTATGCCATATGTTGTTTTTATTTCTCTTTTAGCTTTTTTATTATTCTTCCCAATAATCTTCTTTCCTCCACTCTCCTCAAACCCTCTCTCTCCTGTTTTTTCTTTCAACCTGCCAAACTCCTTTAGTATTTCTTGAAGGGCCAATTTCTTGTTGAAATCTGTTTACCTGTAAATATTTTGAACTCTCCCTCATTTTTGAATGCCAGCTTTGATGGATATAGAATTTTGGGTTGACATTTTTTTTTCTTTTAGCACCTTAATTATGTCATAACATTGCCTTCTTGCCTCCACGGTTTCAGATGAGAAATCAGCACTTAATCTTATTGAGCTTCCCTTGCACATGATGGATCTCTTTTCTCTTGCTGCTTTCAGTATTCTTTCTTTGTCTTGAGCATTGGACAATTTGACAAGTTCGTGTCTTGGGGTAGGCATCTTAGGATTTATACTGTTTGAAGTGTGCTGCACTTCTTGGACATGTATGTCCATGTCCCTCAAAAGAGTTGGGAAATTTTCAGCCATTATTTCCTCCATTACTCCTTTTGCCCCCTTTCCCTTCTCTTTTCCCTCTGAGATGCCTTTAATGCATATGTTTGTGCGTTTCATGTTGTCATTCAAATTGTTAAGTCCCTGCTAGTTTTTTCTATCTTTTTATCTATATGTTCTACTATCTGTCTGATTTCAGATGTACTGTCTTCCACATAGCTTGTTATTTCCTCTGCCTTTTCAAATCTGCTGTTATGTGCTTCCAGTGTATTTTTTATTTCTTGCATTGTACCATTCATATGTACATATGTACATTCATGGTGACATCATATCTGTTATCTTCTTATGTATGTTTACAATGTCTTCAGTATGTTTTCCCAGTGTCTTCTTAATATCTTTTATCTCTTCCTTCACTTCCTTAGGTTGATTCATGGTGTTTGGTTGGATATCCCTGACTAGTTGTTCCACGTTCTGAATCTCCTTCAGTTTTTTAGTTTGTTCGTTAGACTGGGCCATGTCTTCCTTTTTCTTAGTGTGGCTTGTAATATTTTGCTGGTATCTAGGTATCTGTCTCTCTTGATGGGCTTATTTGGTTGGCTAGCTTCTCTTTCTACTTTAAGGTTTTATTTTGTTGGTTTTGTTTGTGTGTGTGGTAAGGTTCCTCCTTGACACATGGTTCCTCTTATTCTATCTCCTTGGAGTTGTCTATATTCTGGTTTTCCTTTGGCTTCTTTCTCTGTCTAGGTCCCTCCTAGGTAATGGACAGCACTTTCCCTTTCTATGTATCTCCAAAGCATTTCTTTCAGTTAGGTTTTTGCCCTTTCTCCATTCTTACTTGTGAGAGAGTTGGGCTCTGCTGACTTTTCTCGATGCCATTTCCCTGGAAGTCTGGCTTACATTTTCTTATCTATTGCTCCAGTCTGTGTATTTTGATTTAGGGAGTTTATTCCATTAATATTCAATGTTATTACTCTAAAGGCAGGTCTTATTTCTTCCATTTTGATCTTTAGGTTTTATTTGTCGTATCTTGGTTTCAACACTCTTTTTACAGTTTTAGTTACTTTTACTGACATAATCTTCATTTATAGAAACTTTTCCAAGCCTCTCTCTCCTGTCTTTCCTGTTTAGGCTGCAGCAGGCACTTTACTATTTCCTGCAAAGCCAATCATTTCTTTACAAACTCTCGGTTTCTGTTTATCTGTGAAATTTCTAAACTTGTCCTCATTTGGAAAGACAATCTTGCCAGATATAAAATGCTTGGCTGGCAGTTTTTCTATTTCAGTATCTTAAATCTATCATATCACTGCTTTTTTTCTCCATGGTTTCTGATGAGAAATCAACCCTTAATCTTATTGGGTATCCCTTGCATATGATGTATCACTTTTCTCTTGCTGCTCTCAGGATTCTTTCTTTATCTTTGGCATTTGACATTCTGATTAGTATGTGTCTCAGAGTAGGTCTATTCAGATTTACTCAGATGGGAGTATGTTGTGCTTCTTAGACATGAATATCTATGTCCTTCAATAGGGTTGGGGAATTTTCTATCATTATTTCCTCAAATATTCCTTCTGCCCCTTTCCCCTTCTCTTCTCCTTCTGGGACACCCATGAAATGTATGTTTACATGTCTCTTGCCATGATTTAATTCCCTGAGACTGTATTCAATTTTTTCCATTCTTTTTTATCTGTTCTTTTGTATGTTCACTTTCAGAAACCCTTCTTCAAGCTAACTGATCCTTTCTTCAACCTCCTCACACCTGCTGTTATACGCCTCCAGTGTATTTTTAATTTCATTTATTGTGCCTTTCATTCCCATTAGAGCTGCTATTATTCTATGTATGCTTTCAAATTTTTCTTTGTGCTCTCCCAGTTTCTTCTTGGTGTCCTTAATCTCTTTAGCCATCTCATTGAATTTGTTAAGGAGATTTGTTTAAACATCTGTAATTAGTTATCTCTCTTCCTTTATGTCATTTGGATACGTGGTTTGTTCCTTCAACTGGGCCATATTTTCTTGTTTCTTGGTATGGATCGTAATTTTTTGTTGGTATCTCAGCATCTGATATACTAGATTTAATCTTGGCCCCTTTTCTCTCTTTAGTCTAGGGCTTTCTATCGGATTGGCTTTGTGCTACAGCCTTCTTTAATACTTGGTTCAACTTAATTTGATACTTTGTAGTGAATCATGTTTAGCTAAACTGAATTTTTTCAGATTTGCCCTTTTCCCCTTGTTGGTTGTGTATTAGGAGCCAAGGATGCAGTAGATACTGTAAGCTGTGGAGTCTGAAGCTCCCCACATTGCTCCAGGAACTGAAGAAGCTTCTCCAAAATTTCTCCCCTGCCAGGGTTTGGGATGGAGCTGCAGACATGTGCACTAATCCAAGCATTGCAGGTTAAGACTGTCTGTAGTTGCCTGGAGAGAATGATGAAGCTCCTGGCCCCTTCCTCTCCTGTCTGGGTCGGGGATGGAGCCACAGGTGCGGACAGCAAACTAAGCCATGTGAGTCAAACTGACCGCAGTTGCCTAGGTAGATTGATGAAGCAGTGACCCCCTCCTCCCCTGCTAGGGGTAAGAATGGAGGCTCTGATGTGCCCAGAAATCTAGTCAATGCAGGCCAAAAGTGGCTGCAGTTGCCCAGAGAGGGTGAGGGAGCACTGTTCCTCCTCCTGTTCTGTCAGGGTTGAGATGGAGCCACAGATGGGTCCAATAATCTAGTTTGTGCAGACCGAAAGTGGCTGCAGTTGCCTGGAGAGTTTGAGGAAACACCACCCCCTTCCTAACCTTGTGGCACATGAGATGTATCCACGTTTGCCCAACAATTTTGTCCTTGTGGGCTGAAAGAGATTACAGTTGCTCAGAGAGGCTGAGGGCACATTATCCCTCCTCCTGCTCTCTCAGGGGTGGGGATGGAGCCTTAGATGTGTCCAACAATCTGGTCCATGTGGGCCCAAATCACCTGCAGTTGCCCAGAGAGGCTAGGGAAACCCCCCCCCCCCGTCCTAACAGGGGTGGGTTGGAGCCACAGATGTGTTCAACAATGTGCAGGCTGAAAGTGCCTGTAGTTGCCAGTAGAGACTGAGGGAGCACTGTCCTTTCTGCCCTGTCAGGGGTGAAGATGTATCCACAGGTTTGCCCACCAATCTAGTCCTTGTGGGTTGAAAGCACCTGCAGTTGCCCAGAGAGACTGGTGCAAGTTCCAACTGCTTCCTCCCTGCTGGAGATGGGGCTGGAGCCTAGGCTAGGGCTGCAATCCAACCTGGGTGTAAAGGAACCAGTCCCTACCTTCACTGTGGTTTTCAATCAGTCCTGCTTCCCCTCATGCTGGGGGATGGAGTTAAAATGGAGATTATCAGCCTCTTTCTCACTTGGACAGGTCAAAACTTTAGCTGTTCTTAGGATTGGACTTTAGCCAGCTGAATTTACTAATCGGTAACTGAAATCAGTGCCTGACCATCTCTTTCACCTCTGTTTTGGGGAAATGGAGCTTCCAACTCCAGCCAGGGTATAGCTCCTGAGGTGGCTTGAACCGCCAGCAGGGAATGGATACCTGCCTCCATGGCATGGAGTGCTCTACTCATAAATCTTTACTGTAGATGGGCAGTCTCCTCCCTCTTTTTCCAAGGATATTGCAGGATGCTCTTCTGATCTCTTGGGACTACCAAACAGATTTAGATAGCTCTGGATGATTATTAATTGTACTGTAAGATAAGCTGACTCTTCGAGTGCCTTACTCTGCTGCCATCTTGCCCTGCCACTCCAGGTATCCGTTCTTCTCAGTGCTTTCCCCATAGTATCAAATTGGTGGACTTGTGGCAAAAGCAAGGAAGAACAGATCCTGGTTGCCCTCTGGTGGAAGTGGGAAGTATCCTGGAAAGGCAGGAGGCCCCAGAGGGCAAGTTGCCCTAGTCAAGAAGGATGGGTGCCTTTAGCTTCACTTTAGCAGATGGTCACATGATTAATGTCGCCAGGTGACAGGGAACCCTGTATTAGAAGCTGTTGAGGCTAAAAGAAGAGATCCTTCCTTCTTCTAGAGTCCCTTTGACAGAATTTCTTCCAATTGCTTCATTCCTTTTCCATCCCCCCCTCTCATGCCTTCCATCTCTTTCTGGACCTCTTGCAAGGATTCAGAAGAGTTCCAGAAGGTGTCCTTCCCAAGTCCAGACTAGGGAATGCTCTGAAAGGTGTCATAACCCATATGTGACCTGGCTGGGATGTATCTTGGATTGGCCAGTAGGCAATGCTTAAGTCATTCAGAGGGGCCCAGTGTCCTATCAAACCTTCTTCTGCCCTCAATACTCTAGCACTAGGAAATAATAAGTCCTTAAATGAACACTCAGATTCAAAATTCCATTGGATAAAACGATTATTTAACTAGGTAAAAGCTATTTAAAATTACTTAAAACAGAGCACACTTAGTATGGAAATACTCTTAGAGTTGCTTTAGAAGGCTGCACAATGTATTTATTTGTTTCCTTTGGTCTCTATTGCTCATGTTTTAGCTAGTCTCTTTTGCAACACCACCATGAAGAAACCTTCCCCATGTAGCCCTGATCTAGATTAGCGTTCATTGATTCAAAAAATATTTATTGAACGTGATCTATGTGCTAGATACTCTATTATCAGCCTCTGGACAGGTACCCTCAATGAACTGTTAGAGATATCTCTCTCATGTACTTAAAACCCATAAAATATTTGAGTCCAGGGGTAAGAGGCCCAGCCAGTGGCAGGGCTTCAAACTCTAGGGGTCTCAGCAATGGAATGCTAATAAAAACTGCTTGAGCTCTCCCCTAAGACTAGGGGAATAGTTTTCAAAATCAAAGCAATTTACAAAGGAGACTGCCACCTGTACCTAGCGTAGTGGTTGTGGGGTGTGGTTGAACTGATCAGGAACTGTGATATACCTGCAGCAGCAGGACATTCATCAGATGTCCATAGGGCTGGAATGGGCAGCAATGGTCAAAACACCCAATTTCCTATTTTTATTACAAACAGGAAAACCTTTGATAAGACTTGAAATTCTCTCCTGAAGAAATTCTCCCCATCCCTCAGGAGCCAGGCAATTTCCTCAAGCAGATTGCATGAGGTTATTTCCCAGATTTTCCCTTACTATGTAAGAAATTTGGGGTCATCATCTGTATTAGTCTGCCAGAGCGGTGCCAAAGCAAAGTACCAGAAATCTGTTGGCTTTTATAAAGGGTATTTATTTGGGGTAAAAGCTTACAGTTCTCAAGACCCTAAAGAGTCCAACTCAAGGTTGCTTTCTCATCAAAGTCAGTTGCCAGGTGTTAAAGCAAGATGGTTGCTGATTTCTACGAGGGTTCAGCTTTCCTCTCTGGGCTACCTCTCTCTCAGCTGCATGTTAGCATAGGGCTTGCCTCTCAGGGCTTCTTGCCTCTCCTGGCAGAGGACTCATTTCTTTCTTGTCTTTCTGTATCAGTCCCGGCTCTCTTCCCAAGGTCAGCTGTAAGCTATCAGACAAAAGGCTCATTTCTCCCCAGGGTCTAAGCTGTTTGAGCCTTCTCCTTTCTGTCACATGGTATGATCAAAATGACAAAGTGTTCACTTCTTCCAGTGTCTTCTTGAGTGTCATTTATATCAGCCCACCAAGGGGGCAGGGACTCAACCTGAGTCATGCCTTACTGACATGCTTGATAATCTTAACAGGTAGTTTAATCAAGGGCCCCCCAACTGAATTTGATATAATCAAAGGGTATCACACCTGGAATAGATTAGTTTACAAACATAATTTTTCTCTTTTTAGGAGTCACAAATAATCTCAAACTGTCACATCATTTCCCAACACATGGCTCAACCAACCTGACACTCCCTTCCTCTCATCTAACAAATCTTGTCTAAGGGAACTATTGCCTAAGTGAAATAGCAATCGATGGAAAAGAGAAAGCCTTTAGAATTGTAATAAAAATACATTTCTATATTTTCTGGGAGTGGGGGGATTTAACAGAGGAAATCCATTTCTTTCCTTCTCTGTCCTATTTGATAATGAGGCCCTTGAGTCAATCAAAGTTATGTTTCACATGGGTTCCATTTTGGACCATTGTAATAGATCTCTTGCTCTGGATGTACTTTTGTTTCCACTTATTCTAATGGTGTTTAGTGGAAAGTGAGGGTGGCATGAGAGTGGGGGCGAAAGTCAAGGGCAAAAACAGTGCTGCTTGTGAGCTAGTTAGGCAAGGCACAATCCAAAAATATTCTCTAGCCCAAGTACAATTCAGAAAGAGTTTATTTAATAAACAGCCGCTAAACATTGCAACAAAGCATTTGGAAACACAATTTCTATAGAGAGGCAAAGGTCAGGCTTCCATTCTAAATTCCTGAAAACAATCATTAACAGCCCCACCCACCCCACCCCCCCATCCCCACATATCCACTAGACTATATATTCTTCTATTCATGAATTTACCTACAGACACAGTCTTAGGAATAATGGGACTGGCATGCATTATCCCAGCATTGGCAAGGAAGCGGGGGTTGGGGCGTGGGGGAGGGTGGATGAAAAGGCAGCCAGCAGCTTGTGTCAGATCCCTTAGAAGCTTTGTTCAGGAGGTGGGCAAGGGATAATTTGCTTGTGGTGCCATCTAAAACTTTACCTTGGGATTCTGGGCTACTCTGGGCTAGTAAAAGTATTCAGATCCAAAGTGGCTTAAACAATCTCATTTCCTTAAGCCATGAATATTAGTAGTGGTCTCCTTGGGTGATACATTGTTGCTCTCTACAACCTTGTCTGGTGTCTAACCTAACTACACTCAGTACCCAGCAGGTCCACTGAGACTACATTGAGTCTGAGATGAAGGTAGAGCGAATTCTCAGTCCAAATTCATTTCAGCCTTTGGGAAGGGGCACATAATACTTCTCTATGAATGACATTTGTAAGCAGTCTTGGCAAATCAATTAAATTTCTGGAACTCAGTTTATCTACCTTATAAAAATTCCCCAATTATGTTTGTCCCTTTTATTCACATTGAGACTAAGAACCAATGAGACCCATTAGCCCCTAAATAACATATTACAAAACTGGTAATAAAGTTAATAACTTGATTCAAAAATCGACTAGAGATATTTGTATGAATCTCTAATTCACCCCTCCTAGCATCAGCATTAACAGAGGACCAGGAGTACTTGATAGTGGGATCAAAGTTCCTGGGCCTGGGCCAGGGTTTGGGCATGGAGGGAGTATGGAAGAAAGAATTTGGCTTTCACCTGCCAGTGGCCCTCTCTTTTGAGTCAGACTTCAAACACCAACTTCCACCCCTCTCACAAACCTCTTGCCCCTTCTAGTATTTGGCTAGTTGATCTGGCGTGGTGGTGACTTCCTTACCTCCCCCACCTTTTAAAAATTCTTGTGTCAACACTGAATCTAGATTTTTTGTTTCTATTTGTCCCTTTTTGTTTAAATAAAAAATATTTGATCCTTTTCTTGAAGAGTTTGCAGGCAACAATGAATCCAAACAAAGCAGTGCCCTACTGGCTAAAAGAAAAGCAAAGGGATTGAAGTCTGAGGGCTTTCCTGGAGGAGAGATATACCAAGGAGGATGCTATTTTCCTGAGGCGCTGGGCATGTCAGGACACCAGCCATCTTGGTGCCAGGTTGGCTCAGTTAGTTTTGTTTTGGCCATACATGGTAGACAGTTGTGGGCTTCCATTGTTCCCCACTAACCTCCAAGCCAAGAAAGAGGTTCACAATGACTCCTGCCTTTACTATCAGTTCTTACACTTAGTGTGCCCTGATGTAGGCAAGGGAAGTGGAATAACCCCATCTGGTTCCCTAGTAAATCAGAGTCATCTGATCTTGACCAGTTAATAATTCTCCTTAATCGGGATCTCTCAAACAACCAAGGCTCCCACTACAAGGAGTGGAGTCTCTTGTTCTTTCTTCAGTGGGCAGAGTGCAATAAAAGGCATGCAGTGCCCTCAGCTGGGGGAGACTGGCGTACTAAGAAGAGCAACTGGGCAAATGGCAGTGTTTGTCTCAAATGGGGGTACACTCAGCCATGTTAGAGGGGAAAGTAATTTTTTGTTTTTCATTTTTCATTGATATCCATAAATATATTTGAGGGTCACAGCTTGGTTGAGGGTTAAAAAGAAGAATCCCAAAACACATGAAGGGGGGCCCCAGGGTTTGGGTGCCTGGATGCTTCATGGGGTAAACAGTGCTCTGGTTGCCACACCATCACCACTATCTACTGTTTTCGGATCATGCCCTTGATAGCTGACTCCCGGTTGACATATGTGGCCCAATAGACCAGATTGAATATGGCAAAGAGCACAGGAAAGATGATGCGGGAAATTTTGTCAACCTTGCTGACACTATTGTAGGTCTTGGTCTCAGTAGGACTGTCCTGAACATAGGTGGCCTTGGGTGAAGCAATGATTGTTGGGGTTGAGGAGGTACTGGGAGCAGCACCTTTGGAGATGGTAGAGAGCTCGGTGTCCTTGGCCAGGTTGATAGGATAGGTGGTCCCCACGATGTTGTAAGTGCTGCTGGTTTTCTTCACTGGGGCTGCTGGTGTTTTCTTCTAAGAGCCAGGAAAAGTAGGGGAGGACGGAGGAACAAAACAAAAGTGATTAATTTATTGCACAGAGCACCTTTAGAAGCTGCAGGGAGGAGAAGCCTTGAGGGAAGTTAAGAAACAGGGGCCATGAAGCCAATTGCACTGAGTGGCCAGGTTTGAGTTTAAGGATGATAGAAGATGAATTTGAAAATGGAAAACTTGCGTCATCCTGGCTTTACCACTCACTAGCTATGTGGCTTTGGCCGAGTCACTTCTCCTCTTTGAGCTTCAGTTTCTTCATCTGCAAAATGAGGGTCAGATAAATTGGCAGGGTTGTTGAGAGGATCAGAGGAGAGAATGACTATAGAAACCACTGGTAGACCGGGAAGTGTTGCTCACATGTGGTCTGATCCTCACAGCAACCCTTTGAGGTGGGTGGGTAAGATTACTCCCATTTGACAGATGGGAAAACTCAGCTTCAGACTGAGTGGCAGAGCTTCAACAAGCAACCTGGGCTCCTGATTTTGTCCAGGGTTGCACCATGCTGCTTTCTATAGGCACGAGACACTTTTTGGTTACCCGAGAAATAACTCCAAAAGGCTGCAACCATCAATGGCACATCTCCTGTGAGGAAGAGAGCTCGGTGAGTCTGCAGAGTCATTTTGTCTTAAAGACACAACAAATACTATGGCATGTTTACATGCATCAGTATAACAACATCCCACCCTTCATGCACTGTAAATGTGTTCAGCAAGCTAGGGGCACACGAGGGATTTTCACCCTTGCAAGGCTGTAAGCAAGACCCACAGAACTATGCAAATGGACCCCTCTGACACAACAAAAGCGAAGGCAACTGGGAGCTTGTTATGGCACCACCCTTTGGGCCTATTCTTCAGAGTAATACAACCAATCAAACACCCAGTGGGAAACAAGCATACACACACGCACCAGCCCATTTGTCCTCACACATGCACTTGTGTATACACAGATTTTAACTGGGGATCCCTCCATGCAGAAGGGAGAAAAGGAGACCAGAAAACTCAGGCCTGGATCAGAATAGAGAGGTGCAGGAACAGAGAAGACCAAGGGAGCCAGACTCAGGCCCAAGGCAGTGGCCCAGCTCATAGTCTGCAGGATTTGCTACCTCACTTCCCACCCTAGACTTTCCTTCCTTCCATCCGTCTTTCCCCCTAGGGAAAACTGAGTATACAGCAGTTTCATAAATGCCATGACTATGGGATAGAAGAGGCTAGTTGTAATGCCCTAATTTCACACACCTCACCTTCTCTTTCTTGATGTTACTTCACTTTATGGCACACTGTGCTTAGCCTATTTTACTCTTCCTCTCTCTCCATCTTTCCTTCCTGGTTTTCTCTAGCCCACCTCTTCTTACTGAACCTTTTATCCTAATCTCTTTCAATTTCTTTTCTTCTTTATTTTTGAGTCTCCATCATTCTTGTCTTTTCTCCTTTACTCCTCACTGCCATTTATCTCCCTAATTCTAATAACAACTTTTGCCCCACATTTACTGAAAACTTACTGGACCAAGGATTATTCTAGGTATTTAGGGAAAAGTGGAAAAGTTGAAAGATGAGTCAAATTTAGTTTCTTCTACCAGGAGTTCACAGTCCAGTTTGGAAGACAGTTTTGTGAATAGATCATTGCCAATTAATATGACCACCACTTTAATAGATATGAGAAAACTGCTATGGGAATTCAGAAGAAGGGACAAAGTTCCAGCATGTGCTGGAAAAGGTGGCTCAGAGAAGGCAATGTGGCTTGAGCTGGATCACAAAAGATGAGCAGGAGTTCATCAGCTGAAGACGCAGCAAAGGACAGTGCAAAGGCCAAGGGCACTGCTTGAGGGAGGACAAGTAGCTGCAGCTGTGTCATGATGTGTAAAAAAGTGGCAGGAAAGTGAGGTTGCACAGATAGGCAGAGGCCAGATCTTGAATGGCCTTTACATCAGGATCCCCTACCCTGCCTGCCTGAGCTGGCTTCAGTGTTTTCAGCTGGAGAGGGAGAGTGGGATAGATTAGGGAGTATTGGTTTATGTAAATGAACAGTCTGACTAATAGGACATTTAAAAAGCAATACTGTTATTTCTCTTTGAAGATCACAGTCACATTGGTACAAGCGGAAGGGGGACAAAACTCTAAGGCTTCTAAGAACTTTTTAAATGCTTTAAATACTACATGGGACTCATTTATAATTGGAAAATTTGTTGTGTGGATAGAGTCCTGCTGCTAAATGCCTTTGCCATTAAATAAAAGAGCACTTTATTTGTTTGCCTGCTTACTTATTTGCTTAACAATCTCTTTTTTCATGGGTAGATTGAAAAAACGAATGAAAGAAAAGGAAAGGAAAGGAAAAGTCACCCCCCAGACTTTGCTGGATGCTTTCACATATGTTCTCTCATTTAATCATCTTATAAGATGGTTATGACCAAATCTCCCAAACATCATTGTAACAAGTAAACACTTTCTTTAGCACCACAGGTACTAAGTTCTATAGTGGAGGAGAAACAGCAGTTGATTTAATCACAGATTATTAATAATAAAAGAAAATTACCTTTAACTTCTCTCACTCTTTTCAACCTGATGTATTTTAATCAGCCACTAAATTTTTTACCTAAATTTCCAAAGAAATAAACCAAAGCAAAAGTTGTAGTATCAAGAAGACCGGAGTAGGAAGCAGAGATTAATGGTCAATATTTTCCCATTTCTGCATCTAGTTTTCTAATATTTCTCTTGGCTTTGGACTTTGATAGAAGAGATCAGACTAGCTTAACTTTAAACAAGTGACTATTCTATTACTAGATCCCAAGCCAAGTGCCTGGCTCTTAGGCATATGATGGATTTTTACTGAATGAAAAAAATGCCCCCCTATTTCAGATTCTCAATGTTATTTTAGTTTTTTTCCTTCTGAGACTTGAGCTTTCCTATAGAAAGAGCATATCTTTATAGTCCAGCCTAGGGTAATTCCTACACCACAAAACTGAAATTAACTCTTCCAAATCCCCCAAGCATTCTGACCCCAGAACAAGGACCCTTTTTCATCCAGAAAGCCAAATCATGTGGGTTTTGGGAGGCAAGGAAAACTTATATCGATAAATGCATGTCCAACTTGAGAGTCTTTTCCTCAGATAGCACTCTTGTCAATTGTTTCTAGAAATGCTAATTAAAAGGTTAGCTGAAGCCCTAAATGCATTTGAGACCCAACTGAGTCTACAGAGTACATGCAGATATGCTCCAGGGCCTCTATGCCAACTCCCTTGCAGCCACCTAGCTTTCCTAAACCCCATTTTTCAGAAGCAATGGAGTATACACTATGTGAGACTCAGATGAATCAGAGATGAGCCCTCAGAAAACTCAGTCTAGTGAAGAAGATTAACTAAAATAAGAGAGAACAAAATCTAAGGGAGAAAGCACAAAAAACACTCAGAGAGACATAAACAATGAGTTGAGGGATTTCAAAAGAGGAAAAGGACCTGCTGGATTTAGAGGAGGCAGTTAAGCCAGGAGAAAAGAGAGACAATGCAGATAGAAGAGCAACCATTTGCACCACTTTCATGGGAAGGTGGGGGGTATCCAGAGCATAAGTGGGGAAAAATTATTTAGGACTGGATCACAGCTCAGTAGATACCACACAGATGTTGAGGGAAATCTCATATCATGGTGTTTCTTTTTCCCATGAGGAAGGTGAAGGGAATAATCAAGATTTAAAATAAATTTTGTGAGAAATAGAAGGCAGGACTGATCAGGGACACAGAGAAGGATTGCAGGTACAAGTTGAGGGACCAGCAGAATTCAACACTATACACTCATAATTGTCAAAGACTGTGGAATTTTTTACAGGATTTGGATTGAAGGGACTGAAGAGATGAAAGGTGCTGGTGAGTGAATGCAGTGAAAGCAGCATGGGGCTTAAGCTGGATAGAGAAGTAAAGGAAACAGGATAGCAGAGATTTAGAGACAATACAAAATGTACTCATTCATTTATTAAGACTTTACTTACTATGTGGCAATTATTGTACTGCTGGGGATACAACAGTGAACAGTAAAACATGGCACCTGTCCCCAAGTAACTTACATTCCAGTAAAGGGAGACATATAATAAACATGTAAGCAAATAAATATATACTGCAGTACTATCAGGAGCAGATAAGTGTGATGGAGTCTCCAAAAGCAAGGAAGGTACAGAGAAAAATGGTGAATGCTAGTTTAGTTACAGTAGTTAGAGCTGGTCTCTCTGAGAAGGGGAGCAGAGGCCAGAATAAAATGAGAAAGCAAGCCATGAAAAGATCTGAATGACAATCATTCTAGAGAGGGAAAAGAGTCAGGACAAAACACCTGGAGCTGGAATGAGTCTAAATTGTTCAAGGACCATCAAGGAGGGCACTGTGACCTGTGAGTGGAGTGAATGTAAGAAAACAAAAAACAAAAAAAATGATGTTAGGAAGTAACATCTCCATGCATCTGGGGACTAGAGCCTGCAAGGTTTTGAGAGTCATGCTATGGACTCTGGATTTTGATGTAAGTGTGGAGGGAAGCTATTATAGTATTTTGAGCAGAACTTTTCAAATATATGATTTAAAATGACATTTCTGGGACTTCCAGGAAGATGGCGGACTAGTAAGACACGGGAATCTCTTCTCCAGAAAAATAGCTAGAGGACAAGCTGAAACAGCCCCGAAAAAGATCTTCTAGAGTTTAGGACAGCAAGTGAAGGCTGCACACCACCCAGAGGAGAGAGGGACAGAAGAGGGAAATCGCGACAACAGAACTGTGAGTTGGTACCAGCAGCTTCTGCTGCTGCCGGCACCCTCCGCCACAATCTTTAGCATTCTCGGATCTCTGGGCCTGCGACCACAGACAAAGGGGGCTCCAGGGATCTACCACTCCCGGAAAGGGGACAGAGAGGGACACAGCCTTAGGCTGACTCAGGTTCTGACCTGCAAATTTGGGCTGCAGAGCCCCACAGACCCTTCCACATGGTGGTTTGCCCTGGGAGCCTAGGAAGGACTGGAGAAATCCTATCCTCGCAACCTCCCTCTCTTCTAGCCTGGACTAATTGTTGAGGACACCATGGGAGAGGGGAGAGAGAGCCTGGGGCTGACCCTGCTTTTGACTCCCAGGTTTGGTCTGCCCTGTCCCAAGAGCCCTTCCAGGCTGGGTGGGGCTGCACCATTGTTTGCCTTGGAGCCTGCAAGGGGCTAAAGATATACAAACCTCCCAATCTCCTCCTCTACTAACAGGGACTGATTGTAGAGGATTCAGAAGGGAGTGGAAATATTTCCTAGCTGGGAAAAGGGGGACGCTATGAGAGAAGTCTGGAGAACTGTCTCAGAAAGTTTGAATCACAGGGCTCTTAGCCCCCAGACAGGAAGCTCTATCACATTGATCTGGTCTGAGTCACAACAAATACACTCCGACCAGACATTGAATTGAGAGCTGCCAACAAGCGCCATCTCCTGGCAGACCAAGGAAGTGCACATAAGAAAATTAATAAGTAAGAGAGGCTTTTCCTGACCTCTATAGCCTCCCTGCCCAAGGCCTTAGGAAACAACTCTACAACCAATTACTGGGTCCAGTGCCCAGTTTTGAGCAATCAGCAGAACAATCCTAACAATCAAGGTTGAGCCAAATATCAAAGAGCTGTGCTAACTCACAGCCTCCTGCCGCTAAAACCCTATAAAAGAGAAAGAGATAGAGCATCTAAGTAAAATACAACCTAACCAGATGCCTAAGCACCAGCAAAAAATTACGAGCCATACTAAGAAAATAGAAGACATGGCCCAAGAAAAGGAATACAGCAAAGTCCCAGAAGAGATGCAGAATTTGAGAGAACTAATCAGTGAGATGAGCACAAATTTCCAAAATCAAATTAATGAGATGAAAGACAATATAGTTAAAAAGATAAATGATATCAAGAAGACATTGAGCGAACGCAAAGAAGAATTTGAAATCCTGAACAGAAAAGTAACAGAGTTCATGGGAATGAAAGACATAATAGGTGAAGTCAAAAATACATTTGAGGCATACAACTGCAGACTCGAAATGATAGAAGAAAGAATAAGTGATACTGAAGACAGAGCAGCTAAAATTTAAGAGAGAAAAGAACAGAGAGAGAAAAGAATAGAAAAAATTGAGCAGGGGCTCAGAGAGCTGAATGACAACACAAAACGCAACAACATACGTGTCATGGGAGTTCCAGAAAGGGAAGAGAAAGGAAAAGGGGCAGAAAGAGTATTTGAGGAAATAATAGCTGAAAATTTCCCAACTCTCACGAAAGAAATGAACTTACATGTCCGAGAAGCACACCGTACCCCAATGAGAATAAATCCAAATAGACCTATGCCAGGACACATACTATTCAAAATATCAAATGTAAAAGATAAAGAGGAAATTTTCAGAGGAGCAAGAGGGAAGCAAACGATCATGTACAAAGGAAGTCCAGTAAGACTTAGTGCAGTCTTCTATTCAGAAACCATGGAGGTGAGAAGACAGTGGTATGATACAATTAGGAAACTGAAAGAGAAAAACTGCCAGCCGAGAATTCTTTATCCAGCAAAACTGTCCTTCAAATATGAAGGTGAATATAAAGTATTCACAAACAAACAGAAACTAAGAGAGTTTGCAAAAAAGAATCCACCTTTGCAGGAAATATTAAAGAAAACCTTAGAACCTGAAAGAAAAAGACAAGAGAGAGAGGCTTGGAGGAGAGTATAGAAGAAAGAAAAGCAGAAAGAGTAACCAAAAGAGTAAACAGAGGGACAAAAACAAGATGACATATAAAAACCAAAGAATAAAATGGAGGAAAAAAATAGTGCATTTTCAGTAATATCATTGAATGTGAATGGATTAAATTCCCCAATCAAAAGATACAGGCTGACAGAATGGATTAAAAACATGAGCCATCCATATGCTGCTTACAAGAAACTCACCTCAGACCCAGGGATACAAACCAGCTGAAGGTAAAAGGTTGGAAAAAGATACTCCACGCGAATAGTAAACAGAAAAGAGCAGGGGTAGCTATACTAATATCAGACAAAACAGACTTCAAATGTTAAAAAGTGATAAGAGATGCGGAAGGCCATTATATATTAATAAAAGGGATGATCCTCCAGGAAGATATAACAGTCATAAATATCTACGCACCTAACCAGGGTGCCCCAAAATATATGAGACAAACTCTGGCAAAACTGAAGAGAGAAATAGACATTTCTACAATAATCGTCGGAAACCTCAACACCTCTCTCACATCATTAAATGGAACAACTAGACAGAAGATCAAGAAGGAAACAGAGAACTTGAACAATGTGATAAACAAGTTAGACCTAATAGACATATACAGAACACTGCGTCCAAACTCAAGAGTGTTATACATTCTTCTCAAGTGCCCATGGATCTTTCTCCAGGATAGACCACATGTTAGGTCACAATATAGCTCTCAATAAATATAAAAATTTTGAAATTATACAAAGCACCTCCTCAGATCATAATGGAATGAAACTAGAAATCAGTAACAGACTGGAAAAAAGTAAATTTGCAAATGTGTGGAGACTGAACAACGCACTCCTAAATATTCAGTGGGTCAAAGAAGAAATTGCAAGTGAAATCAGTAAATATATTGAGACAAATGAAAATGAGAACACAACATATCAAAACTTATGGGATACAGCGAAGGCAGTCTTGAGAGGGAAATCTATAGCCCTAAATGCCTATATTAAAAAACAAGAAAGAGCTAAACTCAAAGATTTAACTGAACAACTTGAGAAACTAGAAAAAGAACAGCAAACCAATCCCAAAGCAAAAAGAAGGAAAGAAATAATAAAGATTAGAGCAGAAATAAATGAAAATGAGAACAGAAAAACAATAGAGAAAATCAACAAAACCAAAAGCTGGTTCTTTGAAAAGATCAATAAAATTGACAAACCCCTTGCTAGACTAACAAAGAAAAAAAGAGAGAAGATGCAAATAAATACAATCAGAAATGAAAGGGGGGAAGTTACAAATAATCTCACAGAAATAAAAAGAATCATAAAAGGATATTATGAGAAACTATATGCCAACAAACTAGACAACCTAGATGAAATGGACAAATTTCTAGAAACGCACAACCAACCTACTCTGACGCTACAAGAAATACAAGAACTTAACAAACCAATCACAATTAAGGAGATTGAATCCATCATCAAAAATCTCCCAGCAAAGAAAAATCCAGGACCAGATGGCTTCACAGGTGAGTTCTACCAAGCATTTCTAAAAGAATTAACACCAATCCTGTTTAAACTCTTCCAAAAAATTCAAGAGGAGGGAAAATTACCCAAAACATTTTATGAAGCTGACATCACCCTAATACCAAAGCCAGATAAAGATTGCACAAGAAAAGAAAATTACAGACCAATCTCTCCAATGAACATAGATGCAAAAATTCTCAACAAAATACTTGCAAATTGAATCCAACAGCATATCAACAGACTTATACATCATGACCAAGTGGGATTTATTCCTGGTATGCAAGGCTAATTCAACATAAGAAAATCAATCAATGTAATACACCACATTAACCAATTGAAGGGAAAAAACCACATGATCATCTCAATAGATGCAGAAAAGGCATTCGACAAAATCCAGCATCCTTTTTTGTTAAAAATACTTCAAAAGATAGGAATAAAAGGAAAATTCCTCAATATGATAAAAGGCATATATGAAAAACCCACAGCCAACATCATATTCAATGGGGAAAGGTTGAAAGCTTTCCCCCTAAGATAAGGCACAAGACAAGGATGCCCACTGTCACCATTGTTATTCAACATTGTACTAGAAGTTTTAGCTAGGGCAATTAGACAAGACAAAAAAATTAAAGGTGTCCAATTAGGAAAAGAGGAAGTAAAACTCTCACTGTTTGCAGATGACATGATCCTGTATTTAGAAAATCCTCAAGTATCCACAGCAAAGCTACTTGAACTAATAAATGAGTTCAGCAAAGTGGCAGGATACATGATCAATATGCAAAAATCAGTAATGTTTTTGTACACTAGTACTGAACAACCTGAGGAGGAAATCAGGGGAAAAATCCTATTTTCAATAGCAACAAAAAGACTCAAATACCTAGGAGTTAATTTAACCAAAGAAGTATAGGACCTATATGCAGAAAACTACAAAACAATGCTAAAAGAAATTTAAAAAGACCTAAACAAATGGAAAGACATTCCGTTTCATGGATTGGAAGAATAAATATCGTGAAGATGTCAATCTTGCCCAAACTGATTTATAGATTCAATGCAATACCAATCAAAATCCCAACAGCTTACTTTACAGAATTAGAGAAGGCAATTACCAAATTCATCTGGAAGGGTAAGTGCACCCGAATAGCCAAAAGTATTCTAAAAAAGAAAAGCAATGTGGGAGGAATTTCACTGCCTGACCTTGAAACATATTACAAAGCTACAGTGGTCAAAACAGCATGGTACTGGCATAAAGATAGACACATCGATCAGTGGAATAGAATTGAGAATCCAGAAATAAACCCTCACCTATACAGTCAACTGGTTTTTGACAAACCTACCAAGCCCACACTGATGGGAAAAAACAGTCTCTTCAACAAATGGTGTTGGGAGAACTGGAGATCTATAACCAAAAGAATGAAAGAGGACCCCTATCTCACCCCCTATACAAGAACCAACTCAAAATGGATCAAAGATCTCAATATAAAAGCCAGGACCATAAAAATACTAGAAGAAAATGTGGGGAAACATCTTCAAGACCTTGTAGTAGGTGGTGGTTTCTTGGACCTTACACCCAAAGCACGTGCAACAAAAGAAAAAGTAGATAAATGGGAACCTCCTCCAAATTAAACACTTTTGCACCTCACAGGACTTTGTCAGAAGGGTGAAAGGGCAGCCAACTCAATGGGAAAAAATATTTGGAAATCACATATCTGATAAGGGTTTAATATCCAGGATATATAAAGAGATGTTACAACTTGACAATAAAAAGACAAATGACTCAATTAAAAAATGGGCGAAAGACTTGAATAGACATTTCTCCAAAGAAGAAATACAAATGACAAAAAAACACATGAAGAAATGCTCAACATCACTCATGATTAGGGAAATGCAAATCAAAACTACAATGAGATATCATTTCACACCTATCAGAATGGCCACTATTAAAAAGACAGAGAACTACAAGTGTTGGAGAGGATGTGGAGAGATAAGAACACTTCTTCACTGTTGGTGGGAATGCAGGATGGTACAACCCCTATGGAGGACTGTTTGGCAGTTCCTAAAGAAGTTGAATATAGACTTGCCACGTGACCCTGCAATACCACTACTGGGTATATACCCAGAAGAACTGAGAGCAGTGACACGAACAGACATCTGCACACCCATGTTCATAGCCACATTATTCACCATTGCCAAAAGTTGGAAACAACCCAGGTGTCCATCAACAGATGAATGGATAAACAAACTGTGGTCTAGTCACATGATGGAATATTATGCAGCTGTAAGAAGAAATGAAGTCGTAAAGCATATGGCAACGTGGGTGAACCTGGAGGACATTATGTTGAGTGAAGCAAGCCAGACACAAAAGGACAAATACTGTATGAATGTGTTACTATGAACCAAATATATTGTGTAATATATTGTTTGATTAAAAAAAAATTATATGTATCCATTACATTTAATTGAGAAATGTAAAAAATAAATAAATAAATAAATAAATAAGCAGGGAAAAAATTACATTTCTGACTGTCAGACAGAGAATAGGTGGTAGGTATGAATGCAGAGGATTATAATTAGGAAGTTTGCCCTAATGAAGCTAGTGAGAGATGTGGTGTCTCAGAGTGGTCCAGCAGTGGAAAAGAGAGAGAAAAGTATACAGGTTCAAGATATATTGTTAATGTGGAGCAATCAGGATTTACTGATGAATTGGGTTTCAGTGGTTCAAGGTAGGGATGGACAGGTAAGAAAAAGACAAGACTTGAAATTGGAACGTAAGTTTATAGCCTAAACATCTGGAAGAATGGTGGAGTAATTAGCTGAGATGGGACAACTTGAAGATGAGCAGATTTGGGGTAAGATCAAAGCTCTGCTTCACAGTAAGGATTATATTCCCATTAGTCATCCCAGTGGAGAGGTATACAGTTGAAGGTATGAGTCTGCAGTTTGGGGTAAAAGTCTGGGATGGAGAAATGTATTTGGGAGCTGTTGGATTCATGGGTCTGAATGAGGTCACTTGGGAAGTGAGTACAGATTCAGAAGAAAAGATACCTGAATATTGAGCCCTGGGTGCTCCAACATTTACATGTCAGGAAGAAAAAAAAGATAATGCCAAGGAAAATACCAAGATAGTAAAGGAAAATCAAGAAATGGATCAAAAGCCAAGTGAAGAGCAGCACTGGAGATTAAGAGGATGGGAACTGCATTTCTGGAAAATCAGAGGATAAACAGCTCGGTCAGGCAATCAGGCAGCAAAAGAGAAGTTTCAAGTTAGAATCAGGTGTCAGTTAAGATAGGGGGCAGAGGGGTTGTTCAGTGAAGAAAGTGATGGTGCAGAATATATATATATTTTTTTAACCAGTGAACAGGGGTTCCCTGAAGGAATGGAAAGGAGGTATTGAGTGAAGTGAGGGAAAGCTCATGAGGGGTAGGAGGAGAAAGTCTAGCCAAAGCATAGACGAGTATAAAGATAAGAAGTGAGGAGAGGATAAATAAACCAAGAAAACTACAATTTGGATGGTGACCTAGGATGCCATGGAGGTGAGCCCTGTAGAAAATATGGCCCCACATGTCCACAACAAAGTTCAGCAGTGAGGCTTTTCTGATACCAGGCAACAGTCCCAAACAAACAAATACTATTGGCTGAATTGCTCCCATAGTCTTCTTGAAGAAACCCTAGACCAAGTACACGGACAATCAGATCGGTTCATTTCCAACATCCTCATCTAGTGGTGGAAACAGCAGCAGTACGTGGCTGGTGGGACAACTCAGACCGTATTTGATACATGCGACAACATGGATGAATTTTGACGACACTGTTGAGTGAAATAAGCCAGACACAAAAGGACAAATTTTTTATTATCTCGTCCATTTGAAACAATTAGAATAAGCTAACTCGTAGAGTCAGAATCTGGTATATAGGTTACCAGGGGATGGGGTGAGGATAGGGTATGGAAGTTACGGCTTCAAATGTACAGGGTTCCTACTTGGAGTGATGGAAATGTTTTGGTAGTGGATGGTGGTGATGGTAGCACTGCGTTGTGATTGCAATCCACAGCACTTATCAGAATGTGATTAAAGGCAAAAGTGTTAAATTGACTGTATGGTAACAGAATTAATTTTTTTTTAACTCCAAGGAACTACACTACACAAAAGTGAACTTTAAGATAAACCATGGACTTTAATTAATAGTGCAATTATAAATATGGGTTATAATTGTAAAAAAATGTTCCACACCAATGCAAGTTGTTGTTGGTGGTGGTGTATGGGAATCCTGTCTTTTGTGTATGATGGTTCAGTAAACCTGCAACTGCTCAAATGAAGAAAAAAAGAGAAATGAACATAGAGAAGACATGATGTTGGTAAGATGATCAAGATGTAGCAAGATAAAAAATGGAGAAGGAGCATTTGGGGTCTACCTCTCCTACGACGCTCAGCACTTATTCTTGCATTGGCACTCTGTATGGAACTGTGCAAATTGCTTCCTTCCCTTCTTAGACAGTCAGCTTCCAAGTGCTGGGGCCACTTAATGCTTAGCTCTGCATCCCATAGAGATTCCAGAAATGACTGCTATTTGTTTTTTATTTCAACTAATTCACTGGTAATAGAGCAGACTGTTTTCAGAACACTTAAGCCTACCGTAGAAGAGGGTGGAAAGGTGGCAAGTTTATGAGGAAAACCTAATTCTACCTGGAATGTTATTCAGCCTGCAGGGAAAATACCAATGGGTTACTTGATTTGTGGCTATATTTATATTATAAGAATGTCCCATAGATTTATAAGCTATTAATGATAAGAAACTAAATGGATGTTGAGTATTTTTTCCAATGTAATATAAGATAAAATACTACTCTCAAACAAGATACTGGGGTTTTCTCATTTGAAAATAAAAAAAGAGCCTAAGAATGAATGTGTCTCCAAAAGTTAGGTAAGAATTTATTAATATTTTAAAAGTCACTTTAAGAATATAGATCTCCTTTTTAAATGTAGAGATTTATTTCTTCATTTTAATTTGCTTTTATTACTTATAATTTTCAAAAACTTAATCAAACTCATACATGTACATAGTTTAAAAAGAAATATAGCTGAAAGACTTATAATGAAAACCAGAAAGCCCTTTCCTGATGTACCTTTCCCCTGCTCCAGTTCCTCTTAGGTAATTATAGTCACTCTTAGTAAGTACTTCTAATACTTATTTCTTTATTTCTAAATAATATGCTTTTACTGCTATAAGTTTTTCACAATACCAACTGTCTTTTTGTTATTATAAATCATGATTTATTTCACTTATTTACGTAACCCTTCCCCAATCCTCCAATACAAGTTATAGAAATATTTTAGTTCAATCAATAATTAGTGGAAACATCATTATAAAAATGATTATATAAATACCTCTAGCCTTTTACTCCAAACTGAATTGGTTCTTCTTGAGGCTTACTGCACACCTGTCATCTTAGGACTTGCTTTCACTTCTCTCCTGTTGGATACCCTCTTTTCTGGATCCCATATCTTTCTCTTTTATGTTCTATTCCTTTGTTTTAATAAACAATGCCCTCCAATATCTTCCTAGGACAGTGTACATGATACATGGCATTTCAGAGTTCTTGAAGGTCTGAAAATAACTACCATAAATCTCTGCTTAAGTGATATTTTGGCTAGGATATGATTGTAGGTTTGTAGGTTGGAAATGGCTTGTCCCTCAGATATGAGTGTACAGCTCCACTGTTGTCCAGCATCCAGTGTAGCTGAGAGGTATGATGCCATTCTGCTTATCATTTCTTTTTTTTAGGAGGCCTGGGGATTGAACCTAGGACATTGTCCATGAGGGGCAAGTACTCAACCATTGAGCTACATCTGCTTCCTATTGTTTCTTTTTGATAACAACTATTTTAATTTCTAGAAGCTTTTTAGACAATCTCTTTATCCCTTGTTTTCTGAAATTCCATGACAATATTTCTTTATGTGGGCACATGAAGGACACAATCTGTGTCACATGTCTGTGTCTTTGTTGTTCTGGAGGCTTATGACTTTCCAGAAGGGAAAATGACTGTATTAGTTCTTTGTTAATTTCCTTCCTTCTCTTTTCTCTGTTCATTCACTCTGGAACTTCAAAGTTCATCATCTTTGCAGAAGGGTTTTTGACCATTGTTTTCATTCTCCTTTTTCATTTTCAGCATACTTCAGAATTGGAGACATGGTCCTCATTTTGCTGAATAACAAGACAAATAAGCTATTATATATATATATATATATATATATATATATAAAGGGTCCAGTGATCTGGCTCACTGGTTTGTTAGTGGAAAAGATTTCACCAAGTAGAAGCTTTGATCAAGGAACAGGAAATAACTGCTCCACGATGAGGATCTCGTTAGCCTCCCTAATCTCAGCTATTGTCAGAGATTTAGGCCTGGAAGATTCCTCAGAGGCCACTCAGTACAGTTCGTACACTTCCAGGGACAGTGAAAGGTTTCAGAGTATTCCTTATATTGAACTGACATCCATCTCTACAGTTTCCTCTACTCCATTCTAGTTTTCTCTCTGCCATCAACCCACCCCCCACACTCCTTTGGGGCCACAAGAAACAATTCTTCATCATTTTGCACAAGACATCTATGGCAGTGTTTCAGATATCTGAAAAGAGCAACCATCATTTCCTTCAAGTGTGAAATTATTGTTAAATTTTTTCATCTCAGAGTTGATTTTTTGTACCTATGTGTAAGAATTTATATTTGCTTTAGTAAACTTTAATCTTTTGGTTTCACAGCCTAGTCATTTAGACTTCAGAACTTCTTTTTGCTTTCTAATTCATAATATCCTCCCCTCCAGCAACATGAACTAATGCTAGTTTACAAATTTGAACCTCCTGCCTTTTATATGTCTTCATTTGAGTCATTTATGGCAACATTTAAGAGGACAAGATAAAATACCAGGCCCTGTGGAATATCACGAGGGACCTCCACTCATCAAATCCATCAGTCAATTCTATATTACTCCAATTGTTCAACCAAATATATCAACCTTATTGTGCTATTTCTCAACTGTTGCTTCTTCTTCATGGAGGTGTAAAAAATGCTTGTCAAATGTCTTGATAATGTCTATGATATACCCTGATTCACCAGTCTGAGAAACTATTCATAAAATTTCATGAGTTTAGTCTGGCATAATTTCTTCTTAGTTAACTCAAGCTGGATATCAGTAATTGCTGTTAATTTCTCTTCAAACCTCTGTTTAATAATATATTCTAGGGACCTTTCAGTTTAATATGCTAGAATCGGATATAATTGCTTCCTTTTTCTCTCTGAAACTGACCAAAAATAACAAGGCAAATGAGAGATAGAAACCAGAATTCCATCTTGATGAAACCTCAAAGCAGCTATAACCCTCATCACCCCAAAAATAAGGGCTCCCAAGTATAGTGGAAATTGGATGAGAGTGAGGAAGATGCTAAGAGGATGCCTGCTGCACTGGATTTCAGGTCAAGAAGAGTCCTCAAAAGTGGGTGGCAGGACCTGAGAAGGGAAACAAATGACCCCTACTTTGAAATAAAATTATAGTTTTCACTGATAGTGAGAACATCCTGAAACACTGTTTGGCTATCCTATAGTGGAAAGGACTGGAAAATTAATGGATATACCACATACACATACACACATTCACAACCCCCCCACACACACACACAACTGTAATATAGAGGGCTTCCTTGTGAGCAAGGGTGACTTCTTGCTTGTTAGAAGCAGAATCACAACTACTTAGAGAAGTATTCATAAGAGATCATATAGACAGCAGATGATGCTCAAACTATCTTTTACCCCTGCTCTCTCTTTCTCAGCCTCTCCCAAAAATGATTCTTCTACCCATAGGAGGACTAGTAAAGAACTTCTCTAATTCAGCTTCAAGTAATAATTGAAAGAAACAAAGAACTGATGTAAAATGTGTTTCAAGAAGGAAGAAAAATCACCAATTAAAGATCGTTGAATAACACACAAAAGAAACATTTTGCCATGGAGTACATGAAAAATCAGTATAAGTCATGAAACAAATGTGAGGGAAAATGAAATCACCACAGAAATGAAGGTGGCTCAACAGAAGACACTGCTGAAAATGGTCAGTTTCGTGGAAGGAAGGCTTGAGAAAACTAAGCAAAATGAAATGGAAAATAATAGAATAGCTAAAAATTATTAGAGAATAAATAGATATGGAAG
The DNA here is from genome assembly GCA_026826555.1 of Tolypeutes matacus. Taxonomy (NCBI): domain Eukaryota; kingdom Metazoa; phylum Chordata; class Mammalia; order Cingulata; family Chlamyphoridae; genus Tolypeutes; species Tolypeutes matacus. The sequence goes on from JAKSZT010054514.1 coordinate 503,994, forward strand.
ACAAAAAAGCTCTATAATATCCATAACTGGTGGTTCTATGAAAAGAACAGAACTAAGATGTGTTTCAGGAAAGCTTTACTGAAACAAAGAGAGCCGTGAATCTATAGGGTCAAAGGGCAACATGGTATCTCAGGAAAATTTCTTACAGATTGACAAAAATATATTTTTGTAAGTAACTGGACTTCACAAATAAAAGATGAGTTCATATGGGCCTCTAGAGAATAAAATCAAGTCTCCTATGATGTGGGAAACTATAAGACTAGCTTTAAAATTCTGCACAACATTCAATGCTAGAATTCAGAACAATAATCAATGTCTACAGGCCATCAGAAAAAGGGAATGTGGGCCACAAATCATAAAACAACCCAACTGTCATTCAAGTATAAACACAATGGACAGTTAATTTCACAGATGCAAGATTGTAGGAAATATGGTTCCCATGAGCCCTTCTTAAAAATAATCTTCTGGAGTATAGCCCTAAGAAATGAATGGAGAAACTGAGAAAAGACTATTTTGAAAAGAGAACCTATTTAAATACAGAACTATGAAAAATATAGGAATTATAGTTGCACAAAAGCATGTAAATTCTATAAAACATGGCAATGTAGAAATAAGAGTATACCAAACAAAAGTTGGGAGATGTCAGGGACTGGGAGAGAGAGAGGGTGAGAGGTTGGATAAGTATACTGATTTCCTTATATTTTGTAGTAGATGGGGGGTCATCAGATCCTGTTCATAGCTGATAAATCAATATTAGAGAAGGAAATATATTTTAAGGGTACCTAGGTAACAACTAGACCAAGTATATAATAATAAAACCAAGCAAAAGTTCCTATGGTACAGTACGTGAAGGAAGTAGAAATATACTTATTTCTTCAAAATTTATAGCAAGGAATTAATAAATTCTATCCAAGTAGATAGTTAAAGTCTGTTGTAAATTTTTTCCAGCTCACCAGTATGTACTGTATGTAATCCATCTTTTCCCCATTTTGAAAAATCTATATTGCTTTTTCTCTCCATGATTCTTCAAAGAAGACTCTAATGGTTCTAGGATCATATCTGCCAGTTTGCTTTAGCATCTTTGGATAGTGTTAACCTATACCTAGAGACCTGAACTCATATAAAGCAGCTTAGGACAACAGTCTTGATTTCACCATATTCATGTTTTATTCCTATTAATTAGAGGTGGTTTATTGTTTTTTCTTCACTTTTCTCTTCCTTCTCATCCATCCATCAATCCAACCAACATTTATTCAGCTTTTACTCTGAGTCAAATGCTGGACAAGGATGCTGTATAGTTAGAAAGATGATGCAGACAAACTCCTGCCTTCAAGAAGTTCACAGTCTAGTGAGGAGGCAGACAAATAACTATAATAAAAATCATTGCTATTACTATCAAGAGCATCCGCCTCCCCAAGAGCAGCTAAATATGTCTGGAGGTTTCTGGAAAGGATCTATGGAAAGAGTAGTACTTCAGCTTGGTCTTGAAGAATGTGCAAGTCTTCACCAGGCAGAGAAATGAGAAAAGAGTATTCAAAGTGGAGAGTATAGAATGAACAAACACACAGAAGGAATTACAATCACTTTAGTGTGACTACTGTGAATGAACTTGGAAGTGAGGGACAGAGGTAGCCTTACTCTGTATTGAAGATGGAGTCCACTCTTGTAAGTACTGGTGAGTTCCCCTTGAGTCTAGCCATCAGAGTTAGGTTTGATCCCTCACCACAAGACATCAGCCTTCCATGATACCTGCCCTCTTTCCTTTGCCCCCAGCCAATACTCCACATTGCCAAGAATCACTCCAGTTGAGAATTGGATTGATGACCCCAGTGAACAGCACACAGCCCCGCCCAGTCCCTGCAGGCTGCAGGCTGCCCACTCCTGGTCCCAATACATTTCTCTCAGGGGGTGCTTCTTAGCCCCTCCTTTGCTGTATCTCACCTTCATCTCCAGGGTCTCAGGCACCTTCTTGCCTTCCCAAGCCCAACTTCGCTTGGTAAAGTAGTTGACAGTGGCAAATTCAATCAGCGCAGAAAATACAAAGGCATAACAGACGGCTATGAACCAGTCCATGGCCGTCGCGTATGCCACTTTAGGCAAGGAGTTTCTGGCACTGATACTCAAGGTGGTCATGGTGAGAACAGTGGTGACACCTGAGGAAAGAAGAAATGAGAACCAGTGCCACTGGAAGACTTTGAGAACACATTTGATGAGATCACCAACTTGCTACTTAAAAGGAGGCGCTTTGGGCCACTCAAAATGGCCCCTTTAAAGTACAAAAACAGAGAACGTCAAAGTTGGATGGGTCCACCTAATAACCACCCCATCCTAATTTGCACAGGCATAGGAATCTCTGTTGTAGCTCAAAAGTGAGTCCTTGCCCAAAATGCACCAGAGAGTCAATTAAGTAACATCAGGATTTTGAGAAGGGAAAAAGTTTATTCAGCAAAGGCCAGCCTCATGAAGACAGGAGGGAAGTCCTCACATTTGTCTCCCTGAGTTGGGAATGCTTAGGGTTTTCATGGGATTGAACAAGAAGGGAGGTGGGGTTGTGACAGCTGAGGAGAAGATAACAGTGGGATATGGGGAATATGGCAAATGACCATCATGCTGACTCATGTGTTGCATGACTAGAAAGTGATGTTTTGAGAAGATGGGGTTAGAAATAGTCTAATCTTTGAGTATGTACATATTGATTACATGCTCAGTTCACTTGAAGTTTAAGGCTTAGGCTACTGTGCATGTTAGGTGGGCTAACTGATTAGAACTGGCTTGGCCAGTTCGGGGCTGACTCATGCTACTTTGTTAATAAACATTGAAGGCTATGTACAGGAGTAACAGACTTCAGGGCTACAAAACAAGAAAGGGGGATATATAAGCAGAGGCTAGTTACAAGTTGTTTCATTACTGTTCAGTTACAAGATAAAGATTTTGTAGTTTACAAAACATAGCATCAGCATTAAAGAAATAAGGCATCTGGGTTACATTTCAGTGAGTCACAATAGTTACAGGCCTCTCCTTTTCCATCCATGAAGTGTACCAAAGGCTTGATTGAGGATCCTACCATCAATCAGATAGAATAATATACTTTTCTTATAGTAACTATATTGTTATTAATATTGGTAATATAGTTCTTAATCTCTTCTTTTCTCCAAGGTTCCCAACTGCCTGCTTTGTGCTTTATACAGGAGTAAATCCTAGGGACACAGAAATTAAAACATTTCAGATCACAGCAGTGAAAATGAGTATTCACTCTCCCTTAGGAGACCATTAAAATTAATCATGCTTCATACACCTGGTTACCTCAGACACCACAACAAGGGGAAGATTTTTTGTTAATTTATAGTCAGTCAGGCTTAATCCTGTTTTACAAAGTGCATTACTGAATCTGGCTCTAACTTCCATACCTTCTTTACAACCCCTTTTTCCCAAACCTCCCAACTCTCAACTCTGCTGCTCTATGACCAGTAAATTTACCTATATTCTCAGCCTCTTCTTTGAATGTATCTGCCTCCTTTTGGTTTTAACTTAAACCTAACTCTGCTCTGATTCAATTCTCAAGAGGAGGTTGTTTATCATTATCTCTTTGTTAGTTGTCCTGGGTGAGTCCAATGAACCAGAGAGTAGGTGTTGCAACTCTGCTGAAATTCAGGGCTCAACTGGCACATGGACGGACCAAAGACTTAAGTTTGGGACATATATTTATCAAGTATAGTGCTAATTATAGGTTGCCTCTCAATTAGAAGCAAAGTCGGCATCACCATCCCCAAATCCTCAAGACTGGGGAATGAACAACAGACTAAAGTAGACTTATTATTTTCTACTATAGATTTATTATTATTCTAGTTATGGAAGAACTCTTATCATTGATATAAAGGCAGTGGCCTCCAGAGTTTCTGAGGGATGGGACAGGGAAGAATAAGTGTAATATGGAGGCATTTTCAGGACATTGGAGTTGTCTTGCATGACATTGTCGTGACAGATACAGGCCATTGTCTATTTTTTCATAACCTACAAAATTGTGCAGGACAGACTGTAAACTAGAATGTAAACTGTAGTCCATGGTTAGTAACAATGCTTCAAAATGTGTTCATCAATCGTAACAAACGTACCACACTAATGAAGGATGTTGTTAAAGTGGGAACGTGGGGGAGGGGGAGGGAGGGGGGCATATGGGAATCCCTTATAATTTTTATGTAACATTTATGAAATCTAAAGCTTCTTTAAAAATAAAAAATTAATTATTAAAAAAGAGGAGGTTGTTTATTCATTCACATTTAAGGATCAAGAGCTCAAGAGGTGGGGTCCATGTCTTTTTTGTTCTCCAGTACTCCATAGACCAATGACAGTGTCACAGTCTTGTGAGAAACTGTGCTCTTTTGAGGCTTCAACCATCTGGTTGTGCTTTCCACCTTTCATCATAAATATCTTCTATAGAATACTTTCATCACTGCAAAGGTACCTTTGTGTCCATTATATCTCCGCCTTGGCCTCAAGTAACTAGTGATCTTCTTCCTTTCACTATGGATTAGATTTTTCTTTCCTAGAGTTTCATATAAATATCATAGTGTGTACATTTTGTGTCTGGATTCCTTCACTCAGCATAATATTTTTTAGATTCATTCATATTGTTGCATCTATCAAGAGTTTTTCCCTTTTAATTGCCGAGTAGTATTTTGTTGCATTGATAAAATATAATTTGATTTTCCATTCACCTGCTAGTGGACATTTGGATTGTTTCCAGTGTTTAACAATTATGAATAAAGCTGCTGTGAAAATTTACATACAAATCATTGAGTTGGCATATGCTTTCATTTATTTTGGTAAATACCCAGGAATGAAACTGCAAGATTATATGGTAAGCATATGTTTAACTTTATATGAGACTACCAAACTGTTTAGCAAAGTGGTTGTAGCATTTAATATTTCAAGCAGCAATGTGAGTTTCAGTTACCATGCATTCTTTACTTATGAAAATCAAATATTTGTCATTACTTTTACATTTCCCTTGATAAAGACAATTTTTAGAAAGCTCTATTTCTATTTATCCCTATCTGAACTTTATTATTTACATTATAGTATGGTATTTTACTCTAAATATATTTTATATCCAATAAGCAATTGTTGTTATTTTATACATTCAATACTTATTTAGCATTACACCTGTATTTATCATTTTCATTCTTCTTCTTTCATTCATCTTCAATCTTCCTTCTGGGATAATTTTCCTTTGGCTTGAAAAACACCCTATTTTTAAATCATGGGTCTGATGATGATAAATTTTTAATGTTTTGTTAATTTTTGTCTCAAAATGACTTTCTGTCAAAGTCAACTGTCAGTCTATTTATCATGACTTTAAAAGCAATGCATGTTTTTCAGGCTGCTTTTACAATATTTCTCTTTGGTTTTTGTTTTCAGCAGTTTCACTATAATTTGTCTCTGTTTATCCTACTAGGGTTGGTAGGGCTTCTTGTAATTTTGGCTTTACAGCTTTCATCAGGTTTGGACAGTGCTCTGCCATTATCTCTTCAAACATTGCTTTTTACACCATTCTCTCATTTCTTTCCCTCTGGGACTCCAATTACATGCATCTTAGACCTTCTCAATTAATCTTACATCTTTTAAACCTCTCTCTTGTGTATTTTAATTTTTTGTCTTTTTGTGCCTCATTCTAGATATTTTCTTCAGATCTATGTTCCAGTTCATGAATTCTCCATTTAACTGTGTCTAAACTACTGCGGTTTTTATATGTATTTCTAGAGTTTCTAATGTGCTCACTCTCTTGTGCAAATGCTTCTCACTCTCAATTTTTTGCTTTCTCTCTCTTTCAATTAATTTCCACTTATCTGTTGGAATTCTCATGTTTATTTCATCTGCTTAAACATATTCATAATAGCCATTTCAAAGTCTGTATCTGATAACTCAAATATCCGGAGTCTCAGTAGATTTGTATTTTTAAATTGAGGTATAATGTATATATGTTCAAAATAAAAATATTTTAATTGACTAAGTGTATAGAATTGTATAACCATTACCCCAGGCATTATATAGAATATTTACATCATACTAGCAAGATCCTTCACATAAATTTTCAGTTAATCTACCTTCCCAGAGGAAACCACTGCTTTTCTCTAACACCATAGCTTAGTTTTGTCTGTTTTAGAATTTCATGAAGATTAAATATTGTGTGCTGTATTTGTGGCTGTTTTTTGTTTGTTTGTTTGTTTGTTTAAAGTAATTTTTGAGGTTCATCCATATTATTATGTGAATCTATTGTTCATTCATTTTTATTACTAGTTATATGAATATATCACAATGTAGTCACCCATTCATTTGTCAGTGTAATTTAGGATGATTTTCAGGTTTTGGCTTTTATAAATAAAGCTGCTATGAACAATCTTGGGTAAGTCTTTTATGAATATATATTTGCATTTCACTTGTATATATATCTAGAAGTGGAATATCTAGATTATAGGGTAAATGCATTGTTAACTTTATAAGAAACTACCAAACTGTTTTTTCCAAAGTGGTTGTACCATTTTTCATCCTCACCAACAATATTTGAGAGTTTCAATTTCTCCTCAACCTCACCAATATTTGGTATTTTTAGTTTTTTTTTTTAACTTTAGTCATTTAAGTCTTTGTAAATTCATGTCTTCATGAGGTTTTAATTTGAAATCCCCTCATTAAAAATATGTTAAGTATGTTTTCATGTGCTTTTGGGCATTTGTACATATTTTTTGTGAAATGTCTGTTCTAGTCTTTTGCCCATTTTCTTTATCTTTTTATTATTGAGTTATAAGAATTCTTTATTTTTTGAATACAGATCCTTTGTCAGATATATACATATATAACATATCTTCTTCCACTCTATGGCTTGCTTTTTCATTTTCTTGATGTTATCCTTTGATAAGCAGAAAATTTCAGTTTTTATCAAATCAAATTTATTACTTCTTTTTCTTTACGATTATTGCCTTTTTTGTGCACTAAAAAATTTATGCCTACCCAAAATTGCAAGATGTTGTCTTATATTTTCTTTCTAAGAGTTTTATATTTTTAGCTTTTATATTTAGGCCCATGATGAATCTCAAATTAACTCTCTGCAATGGCAACTCTGTCATAAATCAAGTTTTTCTATATGTGGGCTTACATTTGTGCCCTTTATAGTGTGTTTCATTCATTTATTTCTATATCCTTGTGCCAGGACCACACTGTCCTAATTAATATAGCTTTTAAATCATTCTTGACATCTTCTGGGGACAAGTCCCTCCGCTTTGTTGTTGTTCCTCTTAGGCTATTTTTTTTCAATTTTTAAAACATTTTTTTTTTTTAATTTTTAAAAAGTTTTTATTTTATATTATCTATAAACTAAACATTTTTCCCTTAACTTAATCACTGTAGACAGTAATCACCTCATTAAACATAATTTATAAATAATAATCCACAAATTTGATTTTAAGAATTTGACGAATCTTTGTTAAGTTTAGTAAAAGGGCATTCCAAGTCTTGATTTTTTTAGTGGTAATAGCAGCAAGAATCACTCTTGTTACTTCTTTTCCTAACTGATGTGTTTGTGACTTTCAAAGGACGTTAAAAAAATAAATAACTTCCAGTTTCATCAAGCAGAGCTGGGGTACTTGTGGGACCCTGAAACAGCATATGGAATTATAGAAACAGCCCACAAGTTCCTAAATGCCTCTACTTGGTCAAAATATCTTCATTGCAAGATGAAATGTTAACATTCCTATTGGATGTTACAGGAAATCAACATATATTTCAAAAACAAAATAAATGAAATTTTAGTTTTCTGTGATTACAGTTGGTAGAAGCAGTAGAAGGGAGGAGAGAATTTGGCCTTTTGGTTCCTCTAGGGCAGGCTTACAACTGCTGCTGGTGATGGGCTTGTACTGAAAGGTGTGTCATATAGGAGAAATGTGCTGTTGTTAAAACTGGAATGGGCTATAGTGCACTTTGAGTGAGAGTGGCCTGAAGACTACCAGGTGACTGTGCCATCATTAACATCATTGGTGCACAGGGAATTGGATGAGAAGGAACCATTACTGACTGTACTTGAGCCTGAGGTACGTGAGCCATGTGGGGTAGATTGGTGTATGCCATCTGAACTTGAGAAAGATGGACCATAAAGATGATCTGTTGTGTGGCTGGGAACTACTCTGTGGTGACTGCATTTTGGTGGCAGGTGTCAAGGAAGGTGGGGTGAGCACAAATCCTGCAGGGTAAATGGCTGACTGCTGCTATGGACTGGCCAGGTGGAGAGCTTGGGTGGCCTGGCGCTGATAGTGCTGGGCAGGACTGGGTGCTGGATGACTTCTGCTGTGTTGGCCTTGCTACTATCCAGTGGGGGCCAAAGGCTGAGGATGTGGAGTATGTGGGCGCAGGGTAGCATTAGGGTACACATAAACTGATGAGCAAGGGAGCCAGTAGAAATGGCAAAGTAGAAAGAAAGGCTTGTCTCTTTTTGAATGGTATTTTGGAACATGCATACATTGCATGGCCCCTGCTCGTGAGCCCTGAACTGAGTTGCTGAAGAAGATACTAAACCAGGCTGTACATGTGTTGGTGGTGCTATTATTCTACCATTACTTGGTATTACAGGACTCTAGACAAGAGGATGCAGAGGCTAATGATGTGGTACATGCTGAACAAGAGGTTTATTTGGAACCTGCTGAGGACTATAGGCAACATATTGTGTGGAATAAGCTAGTGGAGTGGCTAAAATTGGTGGACTTGCTGCTGAGGCTAGGTGCATCGTGGTGCTCTGTTCATGACGGCCTTATTGGTGCTGGGGCATATTTGGTACTTCTCTTTATGTCTTGGCTTGTTTCACTGGCATGGGCATCATGGGTATTGGGTACAAAGGCTGCATGCCTGGGCTCACTGGGACTGAATACACCATATTTGGTGCAAAACGAATGGGTTGAGTATAAACTGAAATTGGCTGCTGATAACCCATGATAGAGGGACTAGGCTGTGCTTGAGGCCAAGGTGCAGTTGGGGTGGTAGAAGGCTTTGGCTGAGAAAAATATTGAGGGTTGAACTCTTTTGCATTGGGATTCAATGCTGATTTCCTAACTTGCTCAGCTGTGTCTTTCTTCTCCTCTTTATCATCTTTCTCTTGTTTACATCCTGGACTAGAAATCTGATCCCCTTGGAAAGTGACATCCTTGGAGGCCCTTGTGAAGACATGCATTTAGGCATAGCAGAGACAGGAGCTGGAGAACCATAAACAGAGGTTATGGGGGTCTGGATGGCCACAAGGGGGGCCTGGAGGGTGGCCATATAGGGGTGGCTGCCCAAGGTAGAAAAGAGTTGGGACCTGACAGGTAGCAAGAAGGTAGGTGAGAGAAAGGAGATGGGCAAGGTGATGGCCAGAGAACACCTCCATTAACTACTCTGGTCTGAAGCAGAATTAGGGTTGAAATCTGAAGTGTGAGTTGTAGATTTTGATGGCATAGATCCCATATGCAGTGAATTCTGTCTCCTACTTCCCCAGGATATGATTCTGTTTTTTGGTCCAGAAGGAATATATATATTTTCCCAAGTGTTTATGCTGTGCCCCTCCCGTTCACTGGAATTTCTCTGTATTGCTGTGTATTTTTCTTCCTAACTCCTATCATCATTTTCCAGAGCTATCTGGGCTATGTATTGTGCACTTGATTCAATTTCTTCGCTAACTGTTTTGCCCTTGCTTCCCATTTTAAAAATCCTTCTGATTTATCCCTTTCTAGGGGCACCGTATATGAAGATAAACTGCTATCATATATAGACACTACATCATAATTTTCTTCATTATATCGAAATCTATTACTGGGATCCCATCCATTAGATACATTCTTGTCCAAGGCCTCCAGTTCCTCATTGATAGTGAGTTCACCAGCATCCCATGGCTCCAAGTCTTTCTCTTTGTGTAGCATTGATAGAAGAGTCAGTAAAAGCATCTCTTTTGAGTAACTGGAGTCCATATCTTTAAATTGTACCACAAAAATGTCTGAACACTTGAACAAAATACTCTCCTTATTTCTTCACGTTTTGGCCCAGTACTAAATTCTGTATTATTCTCATGTGCAGCATCAAGTACCAAATCACACTAAGGACTGTATGTTTTAAAAACTCCTGAGTATATATCTCCATTTTTCACTTATACTTCACATTTGCATCCAACAACCATGTAAGTATATGAACCATCCTCATATTTGTATGCATTCCATCAAAAGAAATCGTAGACTGAAACAGTTCTTTGCTACTGTTTTGACCTCTTTTGAGTGGGCACAATTCAACCCACAAAGATCCATTTGGCAGTGCCTCTGGGAGCAGTGACTGAGCCTACACTCCCCAAGCAGAACCCCTTCAAGCCTGGATAGTTTTCTCCAGAAGATAAAGATCACAGCTCTTTGAGCTGGGAAAGCACCTTGGCTTCCATGAAGCTACAAAATTGGTCATCATTCAATATGCTCTTTCATTCCCAAAGCAACAACACAATAGGAAGTGGAACCGTGTCCTCTACATTTCCCAGTTCCACAGTTAGGAGAGGCAGGAGAGTGGAGTGATAAAGTACCCAGATGTCAGGGGCAGAAAAAGCTGAGACTGAGCACTACCTTTGTCACTTAGTGGCCATGTGACATCAGCAGGTCCTGTGTTTTGCTGAGCCTTGGTTCCCTGACTAGTAAAATGGGATAACCATGCCCACCTTTCAGGGGGGTGGTAAGGAATAAATGACATAATACATGGAAAGTGCTTAGCACAGTGCCTGCGGTTCTCTAAGTAGGAATTAGATTCAGTGTTAGCTAACCTTGAACTCAAACTCTTCTTCAAAAGAGCACAGCAGGACTCACTTCCATTCCTAATTCCCAGCTAATGCAAGATGCCTGTATCAGCTCCAGTATTCCAGATGAAACAAATATTTTGTGCCTGACCCTTTGGATTGCCTAATGCTGGGATTCAGCAGTGCTGGGAAAGAGTTATCTGACAGGGATGTCCCTGTAGGTTTTCCTAGTCCCTTGGTCATTTATTCTTACACAAAATTTCTGCAATCACTTATTACATTAATATTTCAGCTTGGAGGCAGTAAGTGTAAATATGAACTCTTAACTAATGCGGGGCCAAGTTTGAATTTAAAAAGTCTTGAAAAATATATTTTTCACACAGAGCCCAGGCCAAAATAGACATGCTTTCTTATTGCCCCCCTGTGCTGATGAGTGTATTTTTTGCATTGACGGTATAACCTTTCAATGGTATTATATTTATGGAAAGAGTCTGCATTACTTTCCTATGGCCAATGTAACAAATAACCACAAACTTGGTGGCTTAAAACAACATGAATTAATTTTCTTGCAGTTCTGGAGGCAAGAAGTCTGAAATCAGTCTCATTGGGCCAAAATAAAGGAGTCATTAGGGCTACCCTCCCTCCGAAGGCTCTAGAGGGAGAATCCATTTCCTTGTCTTTTCCAGCTTCTAGAACTCATTCCTTGGATTCCCTAGCTCATGGACAATTCCTCAATCTTCAAAGCCAACAGCAAATCATCTTCAAATCTCTCCTGCTTCCATTATATTGCCTCCTCTGTAGTAAAATCTCTCTCTCTGCCTCCCTCTTATAAGGACCCTTGTGATTACATGGGACCCACCTGGATAATCCAGGGTCATCCCCTGCCCATATCAAGATCCTTAACTTAATCACACCTGCAAAGTCTCTTTTGCACAGATAAGGTAAAATTCAAAGTTTCAAGGAATTAGGACCTGGTTATCTTTGGGGGCCATTATTCATTCTATCACAGTCTTGGATCTAATTACTAAATTCACTCATGCTCAATCCTTTTCTTTTGTAACATTAAAACCCAAATTCTTGGTTACCAAGACCAATAGTCCATCCACCTGCCTTCCTGTTACAACAATATCAGTTCATGTGATTAACACTCCAGTTTACACTTACTTTTTCCATTTAAGTCCTTGAGTATTTCCTTCAATTTCTTATAAATTCATATATTAACATAAAATAATGTTTTTGATATTTTATCTAGCTTTTCTAGGATTTTGGACAGGAAGATTTTTCAGGATATATAATTTGCTATATTTTCAAAAGTTAATGTGTTTAACCCACTCCAAGATAGTGTCTGCTCCCTCCACATCATTAGAATTCTTCTTTTCAAGATCACTAAAAACTAAGAATATTGTTATACCCAATAGATATTTTTTGTCTATATCTTACCGAAACTCCATAGGATTCAACTCAGATGAATATTCCCCAATTCCTTAAACACTTTACTCTGTTGACTTCCATGATAGCATAACTTTCTTGTCGTCCTTCTACTTTACAAGTCACTCTGGCTCCTTCATTCCCAGACCTAAAATGCTGCTTCTTTCTGAAGCATTACTGACTGCTTAACTACATAGTACAACTTCAGGATATTGGTAGTAATGCCTTCTGTGCAGATACCCAGTACATTCAAGTACATGCTTCAGCTGTCATTGCCATGGAGGCAGTTTATGTAACCTAAAAGAGTTAATACTTACCTACTAAAATATCTTACAGGAAGAACAGGAAGAAATGTTTTATATACTTTAAGTCTATGAGAGAAAAGTGCTAATGGTACACAAATCTTTCCCTAGACATTAGTCAACTCATACTGAAGAAAATCCTATCTGATTGTAGGTACTATTGAAAATCCCTTCAAACTTTGTGGAGCTTTTACTGAAGATCAGATATTTCATACTTTCAAAAAGGCTGGAGGAGGAGCAACAAAGTCAGAGCGCATATAAATAAATAGGTCAAATATAAAAGCCCCAAATCCACTTCCCTGCTGTCAGCTTAGTTCTCCACCATCCTTCACCAGCTCTGCCTACTAATTCCCCCCTTATTTGCCTTAGTGCCTCCCCAGCTCCTGGGGCAAACCTGAGATAGGAAGCATTTCAATAACCTTACTACTCTAACACTTTTCTTGTTCCTACTTCCTTGTTAAGAATTCAGTTACCTGGAGACGCTGGATCTAATGACTCAGTTATAACTACTGGGCTCAACTGTTGTTCTCACTGTCTCCAGGAATGGTTCTTCTATCTTCCTTTCCTCTACTATGCCCATGCTTTACAAATGTCCCTCCCCCATTCTCCAAAACCCATCACTCACCAAAGACCGTGCGGGCAGGGACAGACTCTCTGTTGAGCCAGAAAGACACCTGTGACAGAATGACAGTCATGATGCATGGCAAGTAGGTCTGGATCACAAAGTAGCCAATTTTTCGCTTTAGATGGAAGTGGGTTGTCATGACAACATATTCTCCTGGAGAGAGAGTAAAATTAAGCAGAATATAGTCAAATAAACATTGTAAGATCAAGTTGGGATCCAATTCAGTTCACAAAACTTCTCAAACTTATATTCAAGAGAAGACATTCCAGCATCTCCCAAGTTCAATTAGCTGGATCTTGCTACTAATCACGAAGCAGTGTTGTATGTGTGTGTGTGTGTGTGAGAGAGAGAGCATGTATGCTAACAGTGTACCAATACAGCTTGATCAGAACAATTTTGACACCAGTTCATTCAAATACATTAATGTTCTCATTTAAATAATAATAAGAAATAATTTCTTCAACGGCACTTGCTATGTGATAGTTACATAACAAGCACTTTACATTTTTAAGATATTTGACCTTCACAACCCTATGAGGTATGTACTATTTTTATCCTCATTTTGTAGGTCAAGAAGCTGAGGCAAAGGGAGATTGAATAACTTTCAGGCAGTCACCCAGCTAGTAAGTAGTGGAGCCTGAATTCAAGCCCAGATAGGCTGGCTCCACAGCTTATGTTTTTTACCCACCATGCTCTGCTCTTTCACTAGACTTATTTGATTAGAACCAAAAGTTCTACAGAATGTGGGCTCACCTCTCTCCCAAAATATGAGTGAACACTTATTGAGCTCTTATTATGTACCAGAGAACTTTCTATGTATTTTTTTGGAGTATTAACTTTGCATCCTAACTATAGCCCTATGAGGTAGGTACTAATTATTATCACATGTTGCTAAATCCAGTTGTCAGTTCTCAGTCTTACTGGGTTTGTCAGCAGCAGTTAACAGTTGAGTATTCCTCTTCCTTGAATCACTCTTTACTGAGCTTCTAGACTATGATGCTTTGCTGGTTTCCTTCCTACCCCACTGACCACTACATCCCAGGCTCCTTTGCTGGTTCCTTCTTATTTCTAAGCATTGGAAGGCCTCAGTACTTGTAACTCTTCTCTTTTCTGTATTACTCGCTCTGTTGGCATTCTCACCCAGTCTGTCTCTAAATAATATCTTAAATTTTAATAATTCCCAACTGAATATCCTCTGCCTGGCCTTTTCACTCAACTCTAGACTTGAATGTTCAGCTACCTACTAGAAATCATCCCTTGGGGATCTAATAGGTCTCTTGACCTAACAAATTCAAATCTGATCTCTTATTTTCCCCCATCCATTCATTCCTCTCCAAACTGGCTCCTCCAAAAGTCTTCCTCATTTTGGTAAATGGTACCACTCAGTTGCTCAGGCCAAAATCTTTAAAATTCTTGTATCATCTTCATCTTCTCTCCTCTCTCACTTTCTCCTCTCTCTCTCTTTTTCTCTATGTGTATATTGCTCTGTGCTTCTGTCTTCTCTCTCATCTGTGTGTGCACATACACACGTGCATGTATGCACACACACGATCACAGACATACACAGATAAGCAATCAGTCATCAAACCCTGATAGTTGTTTTTTTGAAAATATATTCATAATTTAACCACATCTCACCACTTCCAGCACTACCACCCTGCTCTGAGCCACCATCATCTCTCACCTGAATACTGTAATAGCTTGTGAACTGTATCATTGCTTCTGTTCTTGTACCCTTCAGTGCATACTTAGCTCAGTATCCAGAGTGATCTTTTTAAAACAAAAGTCAGATCCTTTCTCTCCTCTGTTCAAGACCCTCCAATGGTTTCCCATATCTCAAAGAATAAATGACCCAAATTCCTAAAATAGTACACAAAGTCTCACACAACCTGATTGACTTATTACCTTCTTTTCAGTGCTTTTTAATTTTTTACCTCTCTTCCACCACCCACATTTAGTTTTGGCATGAGATGATTTTCCACCTTCTTACCCTACCCACTCCCTTTTACCTAAGTCTAGGAAGCACCATCTGGTCATCCAAACCCTAATAAATAATCCATATTGTGTGTGTATTAATATCCTAGCATGTTTATGTGAACATGAAAAATACAAGTAGTCTTATTTTTAATAATCTCACCCAAAATTTTGGCATGTTATCCTCATTACAACTTTGGAGTTTCTATCTCTTTATCTCTGCTTCTTTTTCAATCCTTTTCTTTCTGTCTTTGTTCCTTCTCTCTCTTCTGTGTGTGTTCATTTCTACTGCTTTTTCTCCCTTTTCTTCCCTTCACTCTCTCTCCACTAAATAGACATTGAGGTTTCAGGGGGGAGAAGGCATATGGGAACTCTCTACTTCTTTTGCAAGTTTTATGTAAACCTAAAACTGTCTTTAAATATAAAGTCAGGAAAAAAAAGAAAAAAGAATGAAAAAAACGAAAAACCAAAAATAAATTCAATTCTTTTTTAAAAAGTGCACTGAGAACTTATTTTAATGACATTTGACTTTGGTCAGCTTGGGCGATTTTCTCCACTTTCCATCTTTATCTCACACTCCTGAATCCCAGGCTATTAATCCTATATGTGATCATGTGAAATACTTAATGTATAACACATATGATAAATATGTATTCATAAATTGGTTATATTTATGAATCTGAAATGCAAAGCAAGTGGATTTTTAAAAAAGCTGAACAAATTATTTGTTTCAAATAAATGAATATATTTTCTTAAATTCTTTCCTTGTCTTTCCTTCTTTCCGTCTCTTTCTGTCTCACTGTCTCTCTTTCAAAGAGGCAAAGTAAATTCTCCGAGAAAAATGAAGTCTTTTACAAGATTTTCTGTTTCTGCCCTTATATTGCAGACTATCTAAGCCTAGTGTGAAATAGTCAAAGGGACAATGGAAATCCAATTTTGCATATTCATAGGTATTCACAATCTAAATCGTTTCTATGGATGTAAAATTACAAGCTTAGCAGTTTAATTCATTGTGTCAATTAACTGAATGTGTTTTCTTAGTTACAACTTTGTTATTTTGTATTTCTCTACATCTTCCTCTCTTTCAAAGTGAGAACTGAAGCTCTGAGCCTATTGGAAGATTTTTCCTACTTTCTGCTCTGATTTCCACCCTTGTGCCCCAGTTTATTAAGCTTATTAAGTACCATCTATGTTGTGTGTGAAATATTCAAGGGTAAAATAAAAAACATATAATGCATATGTATTCACAAATTAGTTATTATCTATGGATCAGAAATGCGGAACAGCTTAGCAAATTAATGCTTTACATAACTGAATAGATTTTCATATTGTGGATCATTATATTCCCTCCCTCCCTGTCTCTATTAGTATCTCTCTTTGTGTCTCTTATTTTAAAGGATGAACCTTTAAATGGTGTCTTAGCTTGCCTGAGCAAATATCACAAACTGATTTTGACTTAAATAAGGGGAATTTAGCACCCCATGGTTTCATAGGCTAGAAGCGTTCCTAGGGCCAGTAGCGTTCCAGTGCTGGCTTGCCACAATCCTTGAGGTTCCTTGGCTTGTCTCTCTGCCTCTTGTCACATGGAGATGTCCTGTCCTTTCTGGCTCCTGTGACTTCTGGGTCCTCTTTATAAGGCTTCCAGGAATCTGGATTAAGACCCACCCTCATTGATCCACTTAACTAAAAATAGCATCTTCAAAGTCCTATTTACAATGTATTCACATCAACAGGAATGCGAATTAAGATTAAGAACATATATATTTTTTCTTCTGGCGTACATAACTCAATATACAACAAACGAGTTTGTGGAAATTGCCCGTGCCTTTGCACTTAAGCTTATTAAGCTGCATCTATGTTAAGAGTGAAATATTTGGGAATTAAATGTAAAAGCATTTGCAACTAAGCTAGTTTCTAAGATTGTGAAATACACAAGAAGAGTTTTAAAATAGTATGGCAAATTAACTCATGAAATTAAGTGGACATATTTTCTTAAATTCATGTTTGGTATTTTTCTATCTCTGTTCTTTATACTTTATTTTGTCTTCTGTATTCTTTTTAACTCCATCTCTCTGCCTTCTCTTTGTTTTGTGTCTCTTTCACTCTCCCTGCTCTTATTTTCTGCTGTCTTTATTTTTCTATGCCACATATCCAAAGAAATAACAAATATGATGACAATAATAATAAAATTGTTATTCTAGCATTTGTTTAAATTTCTAGGAAAGAGAAAAATCAGATCATATGCCCAAACACTCCTTTAGAAAATTAATGAAATAATTTGTCACATGGTTGGGGGGGAATGGAATCAGTGCTGGAAAGAGTCAATGGTGGCAACAACTAGCCACAGATTTTGAGGAATTTAATTTGTTAATTTAATACATGTTTGAATCTGGAGTAAAGAGCAGGAGCCCTCTGCTTAGTGGTAGAGACACATCTTACTGAATTTTGATAGCATTTAGAGGGAAAGCTGGTCATACCAAACAAAGCATCTGTGGATTGTAGGGTCTTTCTCTGACCCAGTTTCCCATAAGTATACTGGACCCTACAGGGAGGAACATATTCAGAATTCAGAAAGGAATCCCCAGAATTTATAGTCACAATGAAAATAATTTACATGTATGAGGACAACAATAACATTTATATGATTCCTAAATCAACAGATATAAAAGTATAGACCAAAAAGTTTCCCTTCCACATTTAACTCCAAGCCACCCATTTCATTTCTCCTCTCTTTAGGTAACTACTTCTTGTGCCTTCTAGAAATAGTAGACATATATATTTATCCCTATACTGTTCAGGCACTCTTATGTGCTGTTCTTTTTCACTCAACAATATATCCTGGAGATATTCTTATAACAGTACATAAAGAACTTCTTCTTTCCTTTGTACAGCTGCATAATATTCCATTCTATGAGTGATTTTTAATGTATTTAGTCAACTATTTACTGATGTACATCATATTACCTTTTCAAAACTAATTTGAAAACATTTATTTATAATAATTAAATTAATATGGTAGAGATACAAGAATAGGCATAGAAACAACAAATGAATGAGAATAAGAAATCCAGACACACCTAAGTGTATATGTGTATGTCTGTGTGCATATGTGAATTTAGTATATGAAAACAGAACAATTCAAATCAATGAAAAATAATCAATGATTATTCAGTAATGGATATTGGCATTATAGGATACCTTATCTCATAGGGTAAACTAAACCAAATTACAGATATATTAGAGATGTGATTGTTTAAAAATATAAACAGCAATGTATTAAAAACTGTAGGTGAAATATCATAAGGAAACCCAGTTCACGATAGCAGACTGAGCACACACATTTACCTCTTCTTCTTTAGATTTCATTAAATTCATAACAGAGAAATCATAATTGTATAAACACATAAAAGAAAATAACAGATGAGGCATCCATGAATGAAAGGTTTCAACAAAATTGGAAAAAGCAGAAAGTGTTTGGATGACTGAAACTGAGTGCAGCATGCCTCAGCCCGGATCAGAGGCAGATGAGGGGCAGCTGAGAAGCATATGTACCCATCCAGTAGCACCCCAGGAAGGATTCAGAGCTGCAGACTGCAAAGAAATGGAATAATGGGGCATTAACTAAAAGCCTGTATATGGAAGAGTTAATATCCTAACCTCCATAAGCACAGTGACTGTAACAAGATATTTACTCTTCCATCCAGAAGAAAGGTAATCAGAGTGTATGTTTTAGTTTACTAAAAGCTGCTGGGAGTAATATACTAGAAATGGATTGACTTTTATAATGGGATTTATACAATTCTGAGGCTGTGAAAGTGTCCAAATCAAGACATCATAAGAGATTCTTTCTCACTGAGTTACAGCTGTAGGAGATAAGGCACATGGCAGAGTACAATGTCTGTCCACTCATCTCTCCCCTCTCCTCCAGGCTTCAATGTCTTCAGCTTCAGACTGTTTTGTCTTTGGCTTTTATCTCTCCTGGGTTCATCAACTTCTGGAGGCTTCTCTCTGTCTCTGCAGCTTTTTTCTGTAGCTCCATCTTTTTATCCCTTCGTTTATAAAGGACTCCAGTAAAAGGATTAAGACCCACCTTGGTTCATGCCCTACTGAAGTGATCTATTCAAAAAGAAGCTCCCTTAACTGAATCTAATCAAGAGGTCCCATCTACAATAGGTTTACAGGTACCGAAATGGATTAGCTTTAAGAAAAGTATTTTCTGGGGTCTACCCAGCTTCAAACTGTCACAGTGCATTTTTCTAAAATATGTTGAAGTAACATTCTATGGAGTAACTTAAACAAGTGGCAAATCCTTGAGGAAGAAATGTAATTCCAGGAAATGACAATATTTACAGTCATACAAATACAAATGCCCCTTGCTGGTTTTCAACTTTTAAAATCAATCTAATAGAGCTCTATTAGTCTCCTATTGGTGCTCTAATGAATAAGCACAAATTTGGCATTTGAAAATAACACAAATTTATAATTTTACAGCTCTGGAAGTCAGAAGTCTGCAATGTGTCTCACTGGGCTAAAATCAAGGTGTTAGCAGGGCTGCATTCCTTTCTGGATGCTCTAAGGCCGAGTGCATTTTCTTGCCTTTTCCAGCTACTAGAGTTTGTGTGCATTCCTTGGCTTATGGCCCCATTTGCCATCTTTAAAGTCAGCATCATGGTTTCTTCCAATCCATCTGACTCTGCCTCTCCTGCTCCCTCTTATAAGGACCCTCATAAGTACCACCTGGATAATACAGAATAATCTCCTTATTTTAAAGTCATCTGATTATCAACCTTAATCCACCCTTACCATGTAAGGTAACATGTTTACAGGTTCTGGGGATTAGGGCATGGAAATCTTTGGGGGACCATTAGCTTACCTACCACAGGAACTAAATGTACATTTTAATATATTTTGATGATGTAAAGCAAAATTTTAGGTGACAGAATTTGGAATACAGAAGGAAAGGAGGATATGATAACAGAAGAATTGAGAGAACAAGATATACAGCTAAACATCTTATCTAGCTATCAGAAATTAGAGGATAGCAGAAAGGAGGGGAGGGAAAGGATAATCAAAGTGAGTTAAGCACTTATTCTTTAGAGTAGGGAATACATATATAATTTTTAAAGTTGAAAACTGAAGAAACAGCAATATTAGCCCATTGGTTAGAGCTATAAAGGGGGCCAACAGAAGTAAAACATAATTGATTACAAAGGGAAATTATACTTTTCAATATAAAACTTTCTGTGCTATTTGATATTTTCTTGATTTTTTTTCCTTTTTCTGTCTTTTTTACATTATATAATAATTATGAATTATGATTACATACATAATTATGAATTATGATCATAGGTGCAGTCGCTTGAGCCAGGTTGTTGCCCAGTTTCAAAACTTTGCTTCAACCACTTACCAACTGTGTGATCCTAGGGAAATTATTTACTCTCTCTGTACAAATGTAGAATAATTGTAGTGCTTACTTTGGAACATAATTCAAGGAGTAAATGAATTAATACATAATGTCCACAGAGAAGTCTTGCTACATATTTCATCATTATTACTCCTACCACCGTGCCCTTTCATTGCTTTGATCAACAATAACAAGGCAAGAAAGGCAATATCCTGTGTTGCCAAAGGTAAAGAGAAACCGGCATGCTCATAGACTGATAATGGCAGTATGAATTGTTTAACCTTTCAAAACAGAAATTTGTCAATATGTATTAAAAGACTTAAAAATATGTCTGAAGTAGCAATATCAATTTTCTGTCTCTATCCTAGGCATGTAATTACACAAGAACAAAAAGATATATGGGGGGAATTGTGAGAAGAGGATGGCAAAGTAGGTAGGCAGGGCTCAACTTTCTCACAAAAATAACAGAGAAAGAGCCAAAAGCTGTCTGAGGGACCTTCTTTGGAGGTCAGCAGATCAGACCAGTGCTTCATGACTTCCAGGAGAGTGAGGGAAAGAAAGATGATGAATCCAAAACAACAAACATGAGTTATCAAACCCCTGTGGTGGCTGGGAAAGGTTCCCCTCCCCCACCTCCAAGATATTAAGCTGGTGTAAAACCCCTGGCTCACTGCAGCTGACTGAGAGGGGAACAGACATCTTCCTCCCTGTCAGCTGTTACAAGGGAGAAAGGATGGGGAGTCAGGGGGCTTTTAATCAATGAATTGGGCCAGCAAAGCCTGCTTTGAATCTTGGCTCTGGCCAGACGAATACACAGGAAAATGGAGACTGAAACACATCTATGGAAAGGTGCATCAGTGAGCGCCATCTACTTGCTAGTCTGGAAATTGCCTAGGCAAAAACTGCTTTTGGTTCTCTCTGTACCCTAACTCCTGGGAGGAAATCTGAGACCCATTAGTGAGTCCCTGGCCTGATTTTGATAACTTAAGTTGGCAATTTTAAAGACAGAATAAGTTGAACCAAATATCAAAGAAGAGCTGTGGGGAAAAAACAATAGGCAAGAGAGAGAAATTGGCTATCAGAGAAAATTTACCAACATATTCAGATGCCTGGACATCAGCAAAAAATCACAAGTCATACTAGCAAACAGGAAGAGATGGCCCAGCCAAAGGAACAAACCAAATATCCTGAAGAGATACAGGATTTAAGACAATTAATCAATGAATATCACAAAACTCTCCTCAATCAATTCAATGAATTGAAAGAAAATATGACTAAAGAGATAATGGATATTAAGAAGATATTGGGTGAGCAAAAAGAACAATTTGAAAGCCTACAAATAGTAACAGAAATTATGGGAATGAAAGACTTTATGGATGAGATTAAAAATACATTAGATAGGGAGCAGATGTGGACCAAGCAGTTGAGCACCTGCCTCCCACATGGGAGGTCCTGGGTTAAGCTCCTAGTGCCTCCTGAAAAAACAAAAACAAACAACAAGCAAAACAAATGAAAAAAACCAACTCAGGGAAGATGATGTGGCTCAGTGGTTGATAACCAGCATGCCACATATGAGGTCCCGGGTACAATCCCCAGCCCATGGTACCTCAGAAAAAATACAATAAGGCACATAAGAGTAGATTTGAGTTGCTTGAAGACAGAACTAGTGATTTTTAAGACAGAATATCTGAATTAGAAAAGATAGAAGAGAAAGAGATAAGAATTGAAAAAATGGAACAGTTCTCAGGGAATCGAATGACAACACAAAATGCACAAACATACACATTATTGGTGTCCCAGAAGGAGAAGAGAATGGAAAAGGGGCAGAAAGAATATTTGAGGAAATAATGACTGAAAACTTCCTAACCTTTATGAAGGACATAAATATCAATATCCAAGAAGGACAATGCACCCCAAACAGAATAAATCTGAATAGACTTACTGGGAGATACTTACTATTCAGAATGACAAATATCAGAGATAAAGAGAGGGTTCTGAAAGCAGCAAGAAAAGAAAAGCATCACATACAAGGGATCCTCAATAAGATAAAGTGCCTACCTCTCATCAGAAACTATGGAGGTGAGAAGAGAATGCTATGATGTATTTAAGGTACTGAAAGAGAAAAACTGCCAGCCAAGAATTCTGTATCCAGCAAAACTATCCTTCAAAAATGAGGGTGAGTTCAAAGTCTTCACAGGCAAACAAAAACTGATAGAATATGTTACCAAATGACCAGAATTACAAGAGATACTAAAGGGGGTGCTGCAGCCTGAAAGGAAAAACAAGGGTGAGAAATTTGGAGAATAGTGTAGAAGTGAAAACTATTAGGAAGGGTAAACTAAAAGGTAAGAAGACAGACAATAGA
The DNA here is from genome assembly GCA_026826555.1 of Tolypeutes matacus. Taxonomy (NCBI): domain Eukaryota; kingdom Metazoa; phylum Chordata; class Mammalia; order Cingulata; family Chlamyphoridae; genus Tolypeutes; species Tolypeutes matacus. The sequence continues at coordinate 526,875 of JAKSZT010054514.1, forward strand.
ATGACATGAAAACAGAGAGCTGAAGGACAAAATGGATGACATAAGTAAGGCCTTTACAGTAATAACATTGAATAATATGGCTTGAACTACACAATCAAAAGTCATAGAGTGATAAAATGGATATAAAGATATGAGCCATCTATATGTTGTGTACAAGATACTCACCTCAGATGTCAAGACACAACCAGGATAAAAGTGAAAGGTTGGAAAAAGATACTCCATGCAAACTGTAGCCAAAAAGAGCTGGTATAGCAATACTAATATCAGACAAAACAGATTTTAAATGCAAAACTATTACAAGGGATGAAGAAAGTCATTAAATATTAATAAAAGGGGCAATTCACCAAGAGGAAATAACTGTAGTAAATATTTATGCACTTAACCTGATTGCCCAAGATACATGAGGCACATACTGGCAAAGCTGAAGGGAGAAATAGATGTCTCTACAATAATAGTTGTAGACTTCAATGACCACTCTCAGTATTGGATAGAACATCTAGACAGAAGATAAATAAAGAAACATAGAGTTTGAATAATATGATAAATGAACTAGACCTAACAGATATCTATAGAATACTGTAACCCAAAACAGCAGGATATACATTGTTTTCTAGTGCTTATGGATCCTTCTCCAAGATAGACCATATGTTGGATCACAAGATAAGACTTAATAAATTTTTTAAAAGATTTAAATTATACAAAATGCTTTGTCTCATCATAACAGAATGAGACTGGAAATCAATAATAGACATAAAAAGGGAAAATTCATAAAATATATGGAGATTAAAAACACACACTATTAAATAAAAATGAGTCAAAGAAGAAATTGCAAGATAATTCAGCAAATATCTTCAGACAAATGAAAATGAGTACACAATATATTAAAACATGTGAGACACAGCAAGGGCAGTGTTGAGAGGGAAATTTATAGCCCTCATTGTTCACATTAAAAAAGAAGAAAGAGCTAAAATTGAAGCTCTAATTGCACACCTGGAGGAAATAGAAAAAAAACAGCAGTCTAATCCCAAACCAAACCAAAGGAAAGAAATCTTAAAGATCAGAGAAGAAATAAATGACATCGAGAACAAAAAAAACAGTAGAGAGAATCAACAAAACCAAAAGTTGATTCTTTGAGAAGAGCAATGAAATTGACAAATCCTCAGGTAGACTGACAAAGAAAAATAGAGAGAAGACACAAATAAATAAAATCATAAATGAGAGGGGGGACCTTATCACTGACCCCGCAGAAATAATAGAGCTCATAAGAAGATACTATAAACTATTGTTCCAAAGAGCTAGAGAATTAACACAATATGGACAAATTCCCAGAAACACACGAACCACCTGCAGTGACCCTTGAAGAAAAAGAAGACCTCAACAAACCAATCACAAGTGAAGAGATTGAAACCATCATCAAAAACCTCCAAAATATGAAAAGCCCAGGACCAGATGTCTTCACAGGTGAATTCTACCAATTATTCAAAGACAATCTAATACCAACCTTGCTCAAGCTCTTCCTAAAAAATTGAACAGAAAAGAGCACGACAAAACTCATTCTATGAAGCCAACATAGCCCTAATACCAAAACCAGATAAAGAAATTATGAAAAAAGAAAATTACAGACCAATATCTCTAATGAATATAGATTCAAAATTCCTCAGCAAAATAATTGCACACAAAATAATTGCACAAAATAATTGCAAAATGAATCCAAAAGCACATTAAAAAATTATACACCACAATCAAGGTATTCAAGAGACATTCAACACAAGAAAATCAATTAGTGGAATAAGCTACATTAATAAATTGAAGAAGGAAAATCACAAGATCCTCTCGATTGATGCAGAAAAGGCATTTGACAAAATACAACACCCTTTCTTGATAAAAATCATTCCAAAAGATAGGAATAGAAGGAAGCTTTCTCAGTATGGTAAGTGGATATAAGAAAAACCTACAGCCAGCATTGTACTCAACAGTGAAAGACTGAAAGATATTCCACTGAGATCAGGAACAAGAAAAGGATGCCCAATGTCACAATTAGTATTCAATATTGTGCTAGAAATTCTAGCTAGAACAATTAGGCTAGACAAAAAAATACAAGGCACACAAATAAGAAAGGAAGAAGTAAAGTTTTCACTATTCACTGATGATATGGTCCCATATCTGGAAAAACCTGAAAAATCCACAACGAAACTACTAGAATTAATAGATGAGATCAGCCAAGTGGCGGGATACAAGATTAATATGCAACAATCAATAGCATTTTTATACACTACTGATGTGCAGTCTGAGGAGGGAAAAAATCCATTTATAACAGCAACTAAAAAAATCAAATATTTAGGAATAAACTTAACCAAGGACGTAAAGGAACTGTATTCAGAAAACTAAAAAACATTGTTAAAGGAAACCAATGATGACTTAAATAAATGGGAGGACATTTTGTGTTCATGTATTGGAAGACTAAGTTTTGTAAATATGTTAATTCTACCGAAACTGCTTTACAGTCAGCACAATCCCAATAAAAATCCCAACAGCCTTTTTTTAAATTGCAGAAATGGAAAAGCCAATAATCAAATTATTTGGAAGAGTAAGGGGTCCCTAATAGTCAATAATGTCTTTAAAAAGAAGAACGAAGTTGGAGGACTCTCACTTTCTGACTTTAAACATATTACTTAGCTACAGAGATAAAAATAGCATGGTATAGGCATAAAACAGACAGATTAACTAATGGAACCGAATCAAGAACGCAGAAATGGACCTTCACATCTACAGTCAGTTAACATAAAATGGATCAAGGACCTAAATATAAAAGCAACATCCATAAAACTCTTAGAAGAAAATGTAGGAAAGCATCTTCAAGATCTTGTGGCAGGTGGTAGTTTCTAAACCTTACACCCAAAGCACAAGCAACAAAAGAAAAAATAGATAAACGGGATCTCCTAAATATTAAACACTTTTGCACCTCAAAAGACTTATCAAAATGGTAAAAAGGCAACGAATTCAATGGGAGAAAATATTTGGCAACCACATATCCGATAAGGGTTTAATATCCATGATATATAAAGATCATACAATTCAACAATATAATGACAAACTAACTGATTAAAAACTGGGTAAAATATGTGAAAAGAAAATTGTCCAAAGAAGAAATACAAATGGTGAAGGAACTCTTGAAAAACTGTTGAACCCCACTAGCAATTCAGGAAATACAAATAAAAACTACAATGAGATATCATTTCAAACATATTAGAATGGCCACTATTAAAATGTTGTAAAACTACTACATGTGTTGGAGAGGATATGGAAAGATAAAAATGCTTATTCATTCTTGGTGGGAATGCAGAATGGTACAGTCACTGTGGAGGACTGTTTGGCAGAGCCTAAGGAAGTTGAATATAGATTTCCCATGAGACCCGGCAATACCACTACTGGGTATATACCCAGAAGAACTGAGCAGTGACACAAACAGACATCTACACACCAATATTCAGAGTGGCATTATTCACAATTGACAAAAGATGGAAACAACTCAGGTGTCCATCAACTGAAGAATGGATAAACAAATTGTGGTGTATACATATGATGGAATATTATGCAGCTATAAGAATAAATGAAGTCATGAAGCATATGACAACATGGGTGAACCCGGAGGACATTATGTTGAATGAAGCAAGCCAGACACAAAAGGATAAATACTGTATGACTGCAATATTATGAACTAAATATATTATGTAAAGTCATGGAATTCATAATTAGAATACAGGTCATCAGAAAATAAAGTGAGGGTTGAGAATGGAAAGCTGATGGTAATGTGTGCAGAATTGGTGAAAAAGTTGTTTGTAAATCTTTGGAAATGCATGTAAATTGTAAGTGTACATCATGGTGTTTGTGACTAGCAGAGCTATTATATGGGTATGTCAATGGTTGAAAGGGAAAGCCTAAGCACATTTATATTACTAGAAAGAAAGCTAAAAACGTAACTTGGGACTGTATAAGATAGTAAAACCTCATTTAAAACACAAATTTGGGTGATACCGCATATATAAGACTGCTTAATCCAAATATAAATACAAATAAGCTATTGAGAATGAAACAGAATAGTAGTTACGTACGGCAGGGAAAGCATAGAGAAACTGAGAGGTGATGAGTTTTGTTTGTTTGGTTGTTTGGTTGATTTGTGTTTTTTAGTACTATTATTATTATTACTGGAATAATGAAAATGCTTCAAAATGATTGAAGTGATGAATTCACAAGTATGTGATTATACGGAATACCACTGATTGTACACTTTGGATGGATTTATATTTTATTAATATGTATCAATAAAATTGATTTTAAAAAAGATAAATGGACAAATAGAAACTTCACATATTTCCATAGCATTAAAACAGAGGAAATAATAGTAGATGATTGGTTATCTAGATTATTATCTATACACCTAAGACCATTAAAAATGCTTAACCATATTGATGTCTAATTCCTTTTAATCACAATGAACTGTCCTTATTACCCACAGCGAAGCACTACAGGAGGCAACTGTGGCATTGCTTCCTTAACCAGCTCATGGTGTGTGAATGTTATAAAAGTTTCATTCAGATCTATTTTTTAAATGTGATGTTATATAAGATGATCATGTGATATATACAAGCTATGCTGAAAAGTGCCAGACTGTGTAAAGTCTCTAATTCATAACATTAATTCCTTTAAAATACAAAGCCTTCTGCCTCTATATTTGGAGTTGTCAGTGCAGTTCATCAAAGAAAACTGCCTAATATAAAAATCATATATAGGTAATAATTTCCTTCTTTTGTAGTCTGCACAAGATTCTTAAAAGATTGTATTTTTATTACTATTTAAACAAGCAATTAAGTTTAGTCTGCACAGTGAACAAGAGTTCACAAGCATTCTTTCATACTGTTGAATTTTGTTGTACATCATTTAAAATATTTTGTATATTTCTTCTTCTCTGTGTATATGGTATATTCTGTTTTTCTGTTTTTTATTTTTTATTTTTAATATTTTTTTTTCAAAAGATACTTAGATTACATAAATATTATATAAAAATATATAGGGGATTCCCATATGTTCTGTTCTCTACCCCTCCCACATTTTCCCACATCAACAACATCCTTCACTAGTGTGCTACATTTGTTACAATTGATGAACACATTTTGGAGCATTGCCACTAAGCATGGCCCATAGTTTACACTGTAGTTTATACTCTCTCCCACATAATCTTGTAGTTATAACCAGATATATAATGGCCTGTATCTGTTATTGCAATGTCATTCAGGACAATTCCCAAGTCCAAAAATGCCCCCATATTACATCAGTTTTTCCTTCTCCCTCCCCTAAGAACCTCCACTGGCCACTGTGTCAACATCAATGATATAAGTTCTTCCATTGCTAGAATCACAGTAGACACAAGTCTATAGTAGAATACCAGTAAGTCTACTGTAGTCCATCGTTCATTCGCGAATTTTGAGGATTCTGGGATGGTGATGTTCACTCCACCTCTAATTAAGAGGGGGATTAGACCCCACAGGACAGATGGATGGGACTAACTTGCTAGCAGTTGCTGACTCTTTGTTCCTTGGGATGGTTGTTATCCATCATCATCTCCTTGTTAGTTGTGCTAGGTGAGTCCAATGAACTGGAGAGGAGGTGTTGCAACTCTGTTGTGATTCTGGGCCCATCTGGCAAATGGAGAGCCCAAAGATTTAAGTCTCTTGGGCATACACCTATCAACTCTAGCACTAACTATAGGTTCAAATAGAAGGGGCAGAAGAGCCATGTGTAGGGAAACCACAACTGAGTTCAACTCTGTCACATTGGAAAGCATAAATTCCAAAATAAGACCCACTGGCAGGGTGCCAAACTCCTGAGCTGTCTGCCCTGCCTATAGTGTCTGGATGTCTCCAGAGCCCTCAGGAACACTGCTATTTGAGGTAGCATTTATTTTGGCAGTCAATGCAATCCTGCTGAGAAGTGCATAAGCATAACCCCTGGAATGACCTGCCGACACACTTTGAAGTCTCCCCATCACATAAAGTCATTTGTCTTTACCCTTTACCCTTTTTGGTCAAGGTCTTTTTCCAGTTGCATTGCTAGTTGGCTCTTGGTAGCAATCCCTTGGTGCCAGGGAGGCTCATTCCCAGGAGTCATGTTCCACACTGGGGGGAAGGTAATGCATTTATATGCTGATTTCGACTTAGAAAGAGTCCACATTTGAGCAAGAAGGAGGTTCCCAGGAGGCAACTCTTAGGCACCCTATAATACTAAGCTAAGTTTCATTTTCAAGAGTAAAGGTTCAGAGGCAAGATGGCATCGGTTTAAGTGGGCACTCACCATCTCTCTTGCAATAGATAGCTGATTGGGGACAGGATCCTGCCCAAGTGAGCTGTTCTGGGAGCCCACAGAGTAGAGTGGGAGCCTTTGGAGCATCCATCTGGAGGGAGCTGGACAAGGAGATAGATTGCTCAAGATAAAACAATGAGTTTTACCAGGGCAAAGGGCCAGTGTGAGCCCAGACTCTTGCCAGCCACCCAGTGAGAGGGAGCATTCTCCAAGAGTGGGAGGGTTCTGGCAAGGGGTGGTGTGGGGTTTCCTTTCTGTAGATTTGGTTGCCTGGACCCCCTTTGAGCTTTGGGGAGCACACCAGCCGGTGTGAGGTGGCCCCAGGCAGAGGGGAGAGGTGAATCTGCTGAGGAAGCCTGATTTACCTAACTGCCCTGGGATACAGAGGCTTGGGCTGAGAGAGGGTGGAGTCAGCCAATTTAACAGTTCCGAGCTGTGGACTTTCAGAATTTCAACTCCCCAAGGGAGTCAGGCAGTGGGAAGTGCTTAATAAGTCTCTAAGAGCCTATTTAGGGTCCCCTGGGAGGAGGGGGTGGTCTAGAAGGGGGCTGAAAATCATTTATGTACAGTGAACCCAGCTATCAGGGTCCCATTTGAATTTCAAAAGGGAACTCAACCTGACCAGGAGACAAGAGGGGGGATCTAATCACACAACCTGCTGAATCCTGCTGCCCTAGGAGAGTCAAACCTGCCTGAGGGAAAGAGACTGAATAGCTTTCTGAAGAGCTTACTGAGCCAATTAGAAAGATAGCCCGCAGTGGAGGAATTTCCACCTTGAATATATGAGGTCCCTAGTTTGATTCATGGCTCCTCTAAGAGTAGCGATCTACCGGAATACCTAACATCCAGCTGATATTCTAAGACAGGGAAAACACAGACATTATTTTTGTACTAGCTTCTTTTGGGTCCCTTATTTTTCCAAAAAAAATTTTTAACTTAGTTTACTCGCTAAAACTTGCCACAAAACCTGCAGAGAGAAGCCTGCAGGATAATTGATTGATGAACATAGGCAGCCTGAGAAGCTCCACAAGGGCCCAAGAAGGAATGCTGTTCTTCCTTAGCTTTGTTTGACTGCTTGCTTGTGAGTATGTTTGGGGTTTTTTTGTTTGTTTGTTTGTTACTCGTTTTTCTTTCCTCTTTCCTCCCCCTCCCCTTTTTAAAAAAATTAGGTGCTGTTAGCTTGTTTCTTCTTTGCTGTGCTTCTCCTTCCTTTATTTCCCATTTTCTGTGTATACTGATTTTGTCTACCAACACTATCTCTTTTTCTTCCCTCATCTTTCTATCTTCTGCTTTCTGTTGCGGTTCTTATATTCCACCTTTCTTTATTTAGTCCTCAACTTTTCTGGTTTTGATTTCTATCTTGTCTATTCCATTTTCTCTTTTTTTATTATTAACTTTTTTCTTTCTGTCCTTACTTTCCTTTTTCTCTCTCTCATCATCATTTCTGGCCTTTTAAATCATTCTATATATTTTTTTCTATTCGGTTTCCCATTTCTTTGTAGGTACTCCACTTTTTATTCCTATTACTCTAGACTGCTTACATGAGTTAAATATTCATTTTACTAAGTCTTATACGGCCCCTCTTCTAACTTTTATTATTAGTAGTAGTAGTATCCTTTTTCGTTTTTCACCTCTTTCGCTTTCTCTGGCCCTAATCTTTTTCCTTCAAGGGAACACAGAAAACAGCAAGGAATAGAACAAGAAGAACAAAGTGTCAAAGAAAAAACTTAACACACATACAAAACCAGCTGCTAATTAAAACTCTAGAGCAGAGAGAGAAGCTAATCAACTGAATAAACCCATCAAGATAAAAAGATGACCAGAGGGCAACAAAAAATACAAACCATACTAAGATACAGGAAGACATGGACCAGTCCAATGAACAAACTAAAAAACAAAAAGAGATACAGAACATCGAACAGCTAATCAAAGCTGTCCAAACAAATATCATAGACCAACTTAATGAAGTGAAGGAAGAGATTAAGGATATTATGAAGACACTGGGAGAACATACCGAAGAAACTGTAAACATACATAAAAGGATAATGGATATGATGGTGATGAATGGCACAATCCAAGAAATCAAAAGGACACTGGAATCACATAACAGCAGATTTGAACAGGCAGAAGAAATAATTAGTGATGTGGAAGAGAGTACATCTGAAATCAAACAGATAGTAGAACAGATAGATAAAAAGCTAGAAAAAATCCAGCAGGGACTTAGGGATTTAAACAACAACACAAAATGCACAAACATACGCATTATAGGAGTCCCAAAAGGAGAAGAGAAGGGAAAGGGAACAGAAAGAGTGTTGAAGGAAATAATGGCAGAAAACTTCCAACCCTATTGAAGGAGATGGATGTACATGTCCAGGAAACACAGCGCACCCCAAACAGTATAAACCCCAACAGGCCTTCTTGAAGACATATACTTGTCAAAACATCCAATGCTCAAGACAAAGAGAAAATACTCAAGGCAGCAAGAGAAAAGAGAACCATCACATACAAGGGAAGCTCAATAAGATTAAGTACTGATTTCTCATCTAAAACCATATAGGCAAGAAGGCAGTGGTATGACATAGTCAAGGTACTAAAATAAAAAAAAACTTAGAGTCAAGAATTCTCTATCCAGCAACGCTGGCATTCAGAAATGACAGAGAGTTCAAAATATACAGAGATAAACAGAAAATAAGAGACTATGCCAATAAGAAACCTGCCCTTCAAGAAATACAAAAGGAAATTCTGCAGGTTGAAAGGAAAAAACAGGAGAGAGTTGGAGGAGAGTGTAAGAACAACTAAAAAGACAAAAATAAAATAAAAACAACACATGACATACATAAACCCAAAGAAATTATGGCTGATGTAAGAAATTCCTTGAGAGTAATAACACTGAATGTTAAGGGATTAAACGCACCAGTCAAAAGACACAGATTGGCAGAACGGATAAAGAAATATGACCCATCTATAAGTTGTCTACAAGAAACCCACCTTGGACCCAGGGATTCAAAGAGGCTGAAAGTGCATGGCTGGAAAACAATTTTACAAGCAAACAATAACCAAAAGTGTGTGGGAGTAGTTATACTAATATTGGACAATATAGACTTTAAAAGCAAAACTATTATAAGAGAAAAAGATGGAGACTATATATTAGTAAAAGGAATAATCTTTCAAGAAGAAAGAACAATCATAAACATTTATGCCCCTAAACGGGGTTCCTCAAAATACATGAGGCAAACACAGGAAAGACTAAGTGGAGAAATAGATGTTTCTATAATTATAGTGGGGGCCTTAATACACCATTATCACCATTAAACAAAACATTTTGACAGAGAATCAATAAAGAAACAAAAAATCTGAATAATACATTAGAGGATATGGACCTAATAGACATATACAGAATGCTACACCCAAATACAGCAGGATATACATTCTTCTCGAGTGCACATGGATCATATTCCAAGATAGACCACATGCAAGGACACAGAACAACTCTAAATAAATTCAGAAAGATTATGATTTTACAAAATAATTTCTCTGACCAGAATGGAATGAAATTAGAAATCAGTGAGGGCCAGAGAACAAGATTAGGCACAAAAATGTGGAAGCTAAACAACACACTCTTAGACAAACAGTGGGTCAAGGAGGAAATGTCAAAAGAAATCAATAACTACCTTGAAACGAATGAAAATGACAACACAACATATCAAAGCCTATGGGATGCGGCAAAAGCTGTACTGAGAGGGAAATTCATAGCCATAAATGCATATATCAAAAAAGAAGAAAGAGCTAAAATTGAAAACCTAACTGCACACGTGGAGGAACTGGAAAAACAACAACAAATTAGCCCCAAAGGAAGTAGAAAGTAGGAAATAACAAAGATTAGAGGAGAACTAATCGAAATAGAAAATAAGAAAGCACTAGAAAAAATAAGCAAAACCAAAATTTGGATCTTTGAGAAGATCAATAAAATTGACAAACCCTTAGCCAGACTAATAAGGAAGAAAAGAGAGCAGATTCAAAAACACAAAATAAGAAATAAGTAAGGGGATATCACCAATGACCCCACAGAAATAAAGAGTATCATAAGAGGATACCTTGAAAAATTATAAGCCAACAAGAATGATAATTTAGAGGAAATGGACAAATTCCTAGAAATTCACAAGCAGCCTACATTGATGAAAGAAGAAATTGATGAACTCAACAGTCCAATTACAAGTAAAGAGAATCATTCACCATAAACCTCCCAACTAAGAAGAGCCCAGGACCAGACAGCTTCACAGGTGAATTCTACCAAACATTCCAGAAAGAATTAACACCAATCCTACTTAAGTTCTTCCAAAATATAGAAGTAGAAGGAACATTGCCTAATTTGTTCTATGATACCAACATTACCCTAATACCAAAGCCAAACAAAGATGCCACAAGAAAGGAAAACTAGAGACCAATTTCTCTAATGAACCTAGATGCTAAAATCCTCAACAAAATACTTGCTAATCACATTCAACAACATATTAAAAGAATTATGCACTATGACCAAGTGGGTTTCATCCCGGGTATGCAAGGATGGTTCAACATAAGAAAATCAATCAATATAATACACCACATAAACAGATTGAAAGAAAAAAAATCACATGATCATCTCTATAGATGCAGAAAAAGCATTCGACAAAATACAGCACCCTTTCCTGACAAAAACACTGCAAAAGATAGGAACAGAAGGAAACTTTGAACATGATAAAAGGTATATATGAAAAACCCACAGCTAACAACATCTTCAATGGTGAAATCCTAAAAGCCTTCCCTCTAAGATCGGGAATGAGACAAGGATGCCCACTATCACTGCTCGAGCGCTTAGGCAAGAAAAAGATATAAAAGGATACAAATTGGAAAGGAAGAAGTAAAAAATTTACTATTTGCAGATGATATGATCCTATACATTGAAAGCCCTGAGAAATCTACAACAAAGCTTCTAGAACTTATAAATGAGTTCAGTAAAGTCACAGGCTATAAGATCAATGCTCAAAAATCAGTAGCATTTCTGTATACCAATAATGAGCAATCTGAGGAGGAAATCAAGAAACAAATACCGTTTAAAATAGTAACTAAATGAATCAAATACATAGGAATAAATTTAACTAAAGATGCAAAGGACTTATATACAGAAAACTACACAACACTGTTAAAGGAAATCAAAGAAGACTTAAATAAATGGAAGAATGTTCCCTGTTCATGTATAGGAAGACTAAATATCATTAAAATGTCTATCCTACCCAAATTAATCTACAGATTTAATGCAATCCCAATAAAAATCAACAGCATTTTTTTTTAATGAATAGAAAAAACTAACTACAAAATTTATTTGGAAGGGTAAGAGGCCCAGAATCGCCAAGAACATATTGAAAAAGAAAAATGAAATTGGAAGTATCACACTATCTGACTTTAAAACATACTACAAAGCTACAGTGGTAAAAAATGCTTGGTATTGGCACAAGGACAGACATACCCAGCAATGGAACCAAAATGAGAGTTCTGATAAGGATCCTGGCATATACAGTCATCTTATATTCGACAATCCCACCAAGTCCACTAGGTTGGGAGAGAATGGCCTCTTCAACAAATGGTGCTTGGAGAATTGGATATCCATATCCAAAAGAATAAGAGAGGAGTACCATCTCACACCTTATACAAAAATTAACTCAGGATGGATCAAAGATCTAAATATAAGAATGAAGACTATAAAGACCTTGGAAGATAATATAGGGAAGCATCTACAGGACCTTGTAATAGGAAATGGTTTCATGAACTTCACACCCAAAGCTTGAGCAGCAAAAGGAAAAATAGATAAATGGGATCTCCTCAAAATTAAAAACTTTTGCACCTCAAAGGACATTATCAACAAAGTAAAAAGGGAGTCTACCCATTGGGAGAAAATATTTGGCAATCATATATCTGATAGGAGCCTAATATCCTGCATATATAAAGAAATACTATTCCTCGAACATAAAAAGACAAACAACCCATTTAAAAAATGGGCAAGTGATCTGAAAAGACACTTCTCCAAGGAAGAAATATAAATGGCTAAAAAGCACATGAAAAGGTGCTCAGCATTGCTGACTATTAGGGAAATGCAAACCAAAACTACAATGAGATACCATCTTACACCCATTAGATGGCAGCTATTAAAATAAAACAGCAGGCTATAAGTGTTGGAGAGGATGTGGAGGAATGGGAACACTCATCCACTGCTGGTGGGAATGTAGAATGGTCCAGTCATTGTGGAGGACAGTTCGGCGATTCCTCAAAAAACTAAGTATAGGACTTCCACATGATCCAGCAATTCCACTGCTGGGTATATACCCAGAAGATTTGAAAGCAAAGACACGAACAGATATATGCACACAAATGTTCATAGCGGCATTATTCACTATTGCCAAAAGTTGGAATCAACCAAGGTGCCCATCAGATGAATGGATAAACAAAATGTGGTACATACATACAATGGAATATTACTCAGCTGTAAGAAGGAATAAAGTGCTAACACACTGGATAACATGGATGAATCCCGAGGACATTATGTTGAGTGAAGCAAGCCAGGCATTGAAGAATGAACAGTACATGACCTCACTGATATGAATTAAGGAAATTGAGCAGTCTCAGAGAGCTATTGTCTGGAAGATAGGTTTACAAGAAATAGAAAGAGAGAAGAAAATTGTGAGCCATCACTCATATGGACATAACTATGGTAAGGTGAAAGAATGTAGTATTGAAGGGACAGGACAGGAGGGTAGTGATATTATTGGGTTGGGTGGTGCAGGGTTGACAGTTGGGTAGATTGGGAAGGGTGGGTTAGAAGGTCCAGGGTACTGGGGGGAGGGCTGGGAGAAGGACCAGGCGAACACTGGCGATTTGTGGGTATGTGGTTGAATGTACAAATTTGGGAATGCTTTTATGGCAATATGACAAGGGTTACTGGCTTAGGGTGTCGGATGGGGGGGCATTCGGGGCAGGCTTCTAGGGAGTGTGTGAGTGATCATTTTGTCATAATGTGTTGTATCAGTGGGTGGAGACCCACATAATGAGCAGGAAGGAGATGGACTCCCATCCTCGGGAGGACCAATTTGTTCAGAAATAGAGAGGTGGGAATCTCTCGAGAGCAAGGGCGGTTCCTAATAGGGGAGGACAGACCATGTGTCAAGACCTCAGTCTTATTGCATGTAACTATGTATCTTGTCATGTTGCCATGGGCCCCAGGGGGATGGGGAGGGAGGAATAGAATGGATCAAACAGGGGGTATTTAGTGGTCAGTGGAATTGTTCTGCATGATCTCACAGTGACAGACACAGGACATGGTAAATATCATCAGAATTTGTAAGTGTATGGTCTAAAGTGTAAACCATAGTGTAAACCATTGACCATGTTTAGTAGCTATGTTTCACTATCTATATATCAATTATAACAAAGCTACCATCCACATGTAAAAAGGTATTAATATGGGGGAGAGGAAGGGGGAGGATGTTGGGTATATGAGAGTCTCCTGTATTCTGTGAGTGACTTTGCTGTGACCTAAAACTTCTTTGAAAACAAAATGAAAAATAGTGAGACACTGGGGAATGAGTGGGGGAAGGTGCCATGGTACAGACAGGACACCAGATATTGCAGTGATGAAAGGCAAAATGTTTAAAAAATTTTTTTTAATATTTTTCATTTTTTTAATATCCCAATCTTAATTTTATTTTTTTATTTTTTAAAAAATTTTATGTATTTTATCTCATATTTAATCTTATCTTTATTTCATTTTACTGTAAATTATATTTGGCTATTGTAATGGCTTCATCTTTGAAGAAGTTTTGGATCACAGAAGGGTTACAACTGGGACAGGGGTGGATCGTTGGTGTAGGGTGTCAAGGACGGGGGTTGCATGGGAGGAAATCCACCTGAGCATACATATAAGGTATATAAAAATGTTCAAATGTTCATGGGACATTGTCACAGTGGGTAGAGACTCACACAATAAATGAGAGAATACTGAATTCTCATTCTGGAAAGCTCTGCCACATTCTCTATGGGAGCAGCAACAGTCCCCCAAGTGCAGGCACAGTGACTGGCGAAGGAGGATGATCCACTGATGGGCCCTTGATATTGATGACTAGGCTTATGAGTCTTTGCTCTTGAAATTGACACTTAGCCTTTTGTTATGGGGTGCCTAAGGGTTGCCACCTGAGAGCCTCCTTGTTGCTTGGATGTGACCTCTCTCTAAGCCAAACTCAGCATATGAATGCATTGTCTTCCCCCCAACATGGGACATGACTCCCAGGGATGAGCATCCCTGGCACCGAGGGATTGCTACCAAGCACCAACTAGCAATACAACTGGAAAAAGACCTCGAATAAAAGGGGTAAAAGGAGCCTTGCCACCAACCATAGACCACACCAGGATGTGTAAGTTCATTGAGGGTGGTGGGCCACACTGTGGGAGATGTTTGTGTGGGATGTGGTGGGAGGTGTGGGAGGTGGGGAACATGGGAATCCCAGTGGGTTCCGTGTAATATTTGGGGTAATCTAAGCACCTCTTAAAATATATGTTTATATATATATATAAATAACATTTTTGTATGTATTGTGAGAATTTTGATTTTTACCCATAATAAAAAAAAGGGGGGGGGAAGGTAAAGACAAATGAGTTTATATGGCTAAGGGACTTCAAAGTGAGTCAGGAGGTCATCCCAGAATTAATGCTTATGCACATCTCAGCAGGATCGCATATACTTCCAAAGTGGATACCACCCCAAATAGTGGGGCTCCTGAGGGCTCTGGAGACACCCAGGTCCTATGGTCAGTGCATATAGCTCCGGAGTTTGGTGCCTTGCCAGTGGGCCCTACTTTGGAGTTTGTGCTCCTGAGAGTGACAAAGTTGGAATCAATTATGTCTTCCTTGCACATGGCTCATCTGTCCTTTCTATTTAAACCTATATTTGGTGCTGGAGTTTGTAGGTGTACGTCCAGAGACTTGAGTCTTTGGGCTGTCCATGTGCCAGCTGGGCCCAGAACCTCGGTGGAGCTGCAACACCTACTCTACAGCTCATTGGACTCACCCAGGATAACTGGAGGGGAGATGATGATGGACAACGGCCATCCCAGGGAACGGAGAAAGTCTGCTCCTGCAGGCAGGATAGTCCCATCCATCTTTCCCATGGGATATAAGCCCCCTTTCAGTTGGAGGTGGAGTGGACATCACCATCCCAGAATCCTCAGGATTGGGGGAAGAAATATCAACTAGAGTGGACTTACTGGTGTTCTACTATAGACATATTGTGATTCTAGCAATGGAAGAAATTACAACATTGATGTGGAGCCAGTGGCCACTGGAGGCTCTGGGGGTAGGGAGAAGGAAAAACAGTTGTAATATGGGGGCTTTTTTGGGACTTGGGAATCGTCCTGACTGACATTGCAACGACAGATATAGGCCATTTTATATCATCACATAACATGCAGAACTGTGTGGAAAGAGTGTAGACTACGTCCATGCTTAATGGCAAAGCCCCAGAATGTGTTTATCAATTGCAATGAATGTGCCACATTAATGAAGGATGTTTATGTGGGAGGTTGTGGGAGGTGTGGGAAGTGGGGCATATGGGAATCCTTATATTTTTTGTGTAACATTTATGTTATCTAAGTATCTTTTAAAGAATAAAAAACTTAAAAAAAAAAAAAAGAGTAAAGGTTCATATGCACAGTCATCGGTATGAAGGGCCCGTCAATGGACCATCCTCCTTTACTAGTCACTGCCCCTATGCTCAGGGGATTCTTGCTGTCCCATTAGAGAATGTAGCAGAGCTCCCCAGGATGGGAATTTGATGTTCTTTCAATTATTCTGTGAATCTCCACTCACCGTGACAATACCCCATGAACACTACAATACATTTATATGCCTTATAGGTGTGCCCCAGGTGAACCTCCTTCCATGTATACCCTATCACTGACACCCCACACCAATGATTCTCCTCTGTCATAGTTGTAACCTCATCTGTGATCCAAACCTTCTTCAAAAATGAAACCAACTAAATAACCAAATAAAATTAATAAGAAAATGAAATAATAATGAGTTTTAAAAATAAGAAAGAAAAAATAAAAAAATTTTTATATTTGGAATTATAAAAAATAACAAAACAATATTTAAATTTTTTTCTTTGACTTTATGTCTTTCATCACTGTAAGATTTAATGTCTTGTATGTATGGTGATATTTTCTTCCATTTATTCCCCCCATGTCTTATTGTTTTCATTTTGTCTTCAAAGAAGATTTAGGTTACAGAAAAGTCACATACAGAATATAAGGGATTCCCATATACCCAACATCCTTCCCCTTTTCCCCTTTCCCCTATTAATAACATTTTACATGTGGATGGTACATTTGTTACAATTGATATACAAATATTCAAACATTGTACTATCCATGGTCAATAATTTACATTATGGTTTATATTTTGGACCATACATGTTTATAAATCTTGATGAAATTTAACATGGCCTGTATTCATCATTGCAAGATCTTGTTGTATAATTCCATCACACCCAAAATGCCACCTGTTCCATCTATTCTATTCCTCCCTCCCCCTCCCCTCAGGACCCACAGCAACCACGAAGCATCACTCCTTGAAGATCAAGATTCATAGTTACATGCAACAACATTGAGGGTTTGACACACTGGCCTGTTCTCCCCTATTAGGCACTGCCTATGCTCTTGAGAGACTCCCACCACTCTATTTGAGAACATAGCAGGACTCCCCAGGATGGGAGTACAACACATACAGTATATTCTTAAATAATGTTCATTTGTCAGGAGAACTGTAAGAAATAAACTATGTGGATATTGTTTGTTTATATTTATTAAATGAAGATATTATTTACTGATCAAATACTACACTTGCCAATGATAACACATACCACACCATTGTCAAGAATGTCTTGGCCCTGGAGGAGGTAATTTAAAACAAAATTTAAGTAACAAGGGCAAGTAATAATGAATGCATTTCCATTCTCGTTGGCAAAATACTAGGTATTTCCCCAATCAAAATTGCAGAGTGATATGCATCAGGGCTCTGCCCCCTACAGAAGCTTTAAACAGCCAGCAATAACTGGCAGAAACATCTTTGTAAAAGCTTCAGAAAGTAGTTGAATGCTTCTATTAACAGAGGGAGTGCCAAATCAAGAAAATTCAACTTAAAACTGGTAAACTGATAGTGTCCTGGGTGGCCCCTCTCCTATACCCTCAATGGCTCAGCATGGAGCTGACTCACTCTCCCAGTGCAGATCCCAGGTCCCAGTTCTGATGGAGCAGAATAATCCTCACACACATACTGTGAGCATGTATGTCTGGCCCAATCTGTTTGGTGGTGGCCTGAAGGACTCCACTGCCCCAAAAATTGCCTGGAATGTAGAAGGCAGTTCACCAAGTTCTCCTACAGAACACTGTGTGAGAGCAGTCAAGTTGTGTGGCCTATAGCATAGGATTGCTGGTTATAGAACATACAGTGCAGTGCCCAGGACCATGGGGAAACTGTTTCCTAGGGAAGAAGGGACATTCATCTCTTTGCATATGAGAGAATTCTGGGACCACTCTTTCATGTTCAAGACAAAAGTCATGTGCAGAAAGGGTCATGGAGCCCCTATGCTTTGGCATGGAGATATTCTCCAAACTCATTGTATGGATAATCTCTGAAGGAGATTATTTACATAGGTCAATCTTCAAAGACCAGGAAAGGTTTTTTTTTTTTTCACTTTTAATGTTCCCTTCTGGCATTCAAGGAAAGCTCTGTCATAACACTAGCTGGATATAATCTTAAGAAAAAGATGTCTCAGAGTCTAAAACCCAGTGATAACACACTAAAATGTCAAAATGTTCAGACTTCAACAAAACATAATACATACAAAGAAACAGGGAGTGATGGACAAAGAAAAGAAGATTAAAGCATTGAAAACCATAAACAAGGAGGATCAGACATAGGACTTTCCAGACAAAGACTTTTTAAAAAAATGGTCCTAAATAAGCTCAAAAACCTAAAGGAAAACATGGAAAAGGACTTAAGGAAATCAGGGAAATGACAGATGTACACAGAGGATATCAACAGAGAGGTGGAAATTATGAAAAAGGAACAACACAGAGATGAAGAACAGTAACAGAAATTAAAAATTCCCCAAAGGGACTTCCAGGAAGATGGCATCAGAGTAGGGTGGCAGGGCTTAACTCTCTTACAAAAATACCATAGGAAGGGCAAAGAGCTGTCTGAGGGAGCTACTTTGGGAGTCTGCAGTACAGAAGAGTGCTACACATTGTCCAGTGTACTCCAAACAGTATAAATCCTAACAGGCCTACTGTGAGACACATACTTATCAGACTGTCAAATACTCAAGACTAAGAGAATTGTGAAAGCAAGCAGAAGAAAAGAGAACCATCACATATAAGGGAAGTTTGATAGGACTAAACGCTGATTTCATAACGGAAACCATGGAAGCGAGAAGGCAGTGGTATGAAAATTAAGGAGCTAAAAGAAAAAAAACTGCCAGGCAAGAACTCTGTATTCAGCAAAACTGACATTCAAAAATGAGAGAGAATAAATATCAGAGCAGAAATAAATGAAATCAAGAAAAAAAATACAATAGAGTCAGCAAACCAAGGGAATATCGACAAAATCGACAAACCCTTAGCTAGACTGACAAAGAAAAAAAAAGAGAAAGTGCAAATAAATACAATCAGAAATTAAAAGGGGGACAGTACCACTGAACCCACTGAAATAAGAGCAATCATAAGAGGATACTATGAGCAGCTCTAAACAATAAAACTAGACAAATTAGACAAGATGGACAAAATCCTAGAAACATACAAACAACATACACTGACCCTAGAAAAAATAGAAGATTTCCACAAAACAATTACAGGTGAAGAGATTGAAAAGATAATCAAAAACTTCCCAAAGGGGAGTGGATGTGACTCAGGCCATTGGGCATTTGCCTCCCATGTGGGAGGCCCCGGGTTTGGTTCCCGGTGCCTCCTGGAGAAGGCGAGCAAACAATGAGCAGACAAACAAGAGAACCATCTGAGGGAGGGGTAGGGGATAATTTTTTTAAAAAAAAAAAACCTCCCAAAGATGAAAAGTCAAGGACCAGATGGCTTCACAGGTGAATTCTACCAATCATTCAAAGACAATCTAATACCAATCTTCTTCAAGCTCTGCCAAAAAATTGAACAGGAAAGACTGCTACCAAACTCATTCTAGGCAGCTAACATCATCCTAATACCAAAACCAGATAAAGATACTATGAAAAAAGAAAATTATCGACAAAATATCTCTAATGAATATAGATGCAAAACTCCTCAACAAAATACTTGCAAACAGAATCCAAAAGCACATTAAAAGAATTATACACCACGATCAAGTGAGTCTTATCCCAAGTATGCAAGAGTGGGTCAACACAAGAAAATCAATTATTGAAAATCAGTTAATCATTAATTAATTGAAGAAAAAAACCCCAATATCTTCTTGATTGGTGCAGAAAAGGCATTTAACATATCACCGCATCCTTTCTTGATAAAAAAAAAAAAACACTCAAAAGATAAGAATAAAAGGAAGATCTATATGAAATATGAAAAACCTACAGCTAGCATTGTACTCAATGGTGAAAGACTGAAAACTTTCCCACTGAGATCAGGAAAAAGACAAGGGTGCCTGCTGTCACCACGGTTATTCAATGTTGTGCTAGATGCTCTAGCTAAAGCAATTAGGCTAGATAAAGAAATAAAAGGCATCTAAATAGTAAAAGAAGTAAAACTTTCACTATTCGCTGATGATATGATCCTATATCTAGAAAAACCTGAAAAATCCACAACAAAGTTACTAGAATGAATAGATGAGCATAGCAAAATGGTGAAATACAAGCTTAATATGCAAAAATCAATAGCGTTTCTATACACTACTGATGAGCAATCTGAGGAGGAAATTAGAAAAAAATTCATTTATAATAGCGACTAAAATATCGTATATTTAGGAATAAACTTAACCAATAATATAAAAGACCTGTTTTCAGAAAAATACAAACTATAAAACACTGCTAAAAATTGCTAAAAGTAACCAAAGAAGACTTAAATAAATGTGTTCATGGACTGGAAGACTAAATATTGTTAAGATTTCAATTCTACCCAAACTGATCTACAGATACAATGCAATCCCAATACAAATCCCAACAGCCTTTTTTTGCAGAAATGGAAAAGCCAAAAATCAAATTTATTTGGAAGGGTAAGGGGACACGAATAGCCAAAAATATCTTTAAAATGGAAAACAAAGTTCTCACTTCCTGACTATAAAGCATATTACTTCCACAATTGTAACAAATCTACCACAATAATGAAGAATGTTGTTAATGTGGGAAAGTGTGGGAGGGGTAGGGAGTGGGGTACATGGGAATCCCCTATTTTTTTATGTAACATTTATATAATCTAAAGTATTTAAAAAGATTTTTTAAAGTATTTAAAAATGAAACATATTACTTAGCTACAGTGGTTAAAAAAAAAAAAAAACAAAAACATGGTACTGGCATAAACAGACAGATTGGCCAATGTAATCAAATTGAGAATTCAGAAATAGACCCACACATCTATGGCCCATTGATTTTGACAAGTCTGTCAAGCCCTCCTGGCTGGGTCAGAACAGTATATTCAACAAATCGTGCAGAGAGAATTGGATATCCATATTCAGAAGAAAAACAGAGGACCCCAATCTCACACCTTATGAAAAATTAAGTCAAAATGGATCAAGTATCTAAATATAAAAGTGACATCCATAAAAATCCTGGAAGAAAATGTAGGAAAAATCTTCAAGAGCTTGTGGTCAGTGGTAGTTTCTGAAACCTTACACCCAAAGAAAAAGCAACAACAACAAAAAATAGATAAATGGAACCTTCACAAAATTGAACACTTTTGCACCTCAATTGCACCTCAACAGAATTCATCAAAGAGTAAAAAGGCAGGTGACTCAATGGGAGAAAATATTTGGAAATTACATATCTGATAATAGTTTAATATTCATGATATATAAAAAGATACTACAATTCAACAATAAAAAGATAAACTACCCAATTAACAAATGGGCAAAAGACGTGAAAAGACATTTGTCCAAAGAAGAAATATAAATGGCGAAAAAACATGAGAAAAAGCTCAACATCACTAGTTATTAGGAAAATACATATCAAAACTACAATGAGGGGGAAGCGGATGTGGCTCAAGTGATTGGGCTTCCATCTACCATATAGGAGGGACAGGGTTCTATTCCTGGGGCCTCCTGATGAAAAGCAAGCTGGCCCACATGGCAAGCTGGCCTGAGTTGAGAGCTAGCCCACGTGGAGTGCTGGCCCACGCAAAGTGCTGGCCCGCTAAGGAGTTCTGGCCTGCACAAAGGGCTGGCCCGCACGGAGAGCTGGTGCAGCAAGATGATGCAACAAAAAGAAACACCGAAGAGAGACAATGAGAGACGCAGCAAATCAGGGAGCTGAGGTGGCGCAAGAGATTGAGCAGCCTCTCTCCACTTCTGAAGATCCCAGGATCGGTTTCTGGTGCCACCTAAAAAGAAGACAAGCAGACACAGAAGAACACACAGAGAGCAAACAGCGAGCGCAAAAACAACAGGGACAGAGGGAAATAAATAAATAAACCTTTTTTAAAAACTACAATGAGATATCACTTCACACCAGTAGAATGGCCACTATTAAAATGTTGTAAAACTACATATGTTGGAGAGGAAGTGGAGAGATAGGAATGCTTATTCACTATTGGTGGGAATGCAGAATGGTACAGCCACTGTGGATGACTGTTTGGCAGTTCCTAAGGAAGTTGAATATAGACTTGCCATATGACCTGGCAATACCACTACTAGGCACCAGAAGAACTGAGTAGTGGCATTAACAAACATCTGCACGCCAATATTCAGAGTGGTATTATTCACAATTGACAAAAGATGGAAACAACCCAGGTGTCTATTAACTGATGAATGGATAAACAAATTGTGGTGTATACAGCTGTAAGAAGAAATAAAGTCATGAAGCATATGACAACATGGATGGACCTGGAGGACATTATGTTGAGTGAAGCAAGCCAGACACAAAAGGACAAATACTGTAAGTTTGCACTATTATGAACTAAATATATTTTGTAAACTTATGGATTAATAATTAGAATACAGTTCACCAGAAAATAGAGTAAAGGTAGAGAATGGAAAACTGAGAGTTAATCTGTGCAGAATTGGTGAAAAGGTTGTTTGTTAATCTTTGTAAATAAATAGAAATGGTGACAAGAGATCTTAGTGTTTGTAACTAGCAGAGCTATTATATGGGTGTGACAGTGGTTGAAAGGGAAAATCTAAGGTCATGTATATTACTAGAAGGAAAGCTTAAAAATGTAAAATGGGACTGTGTAACATAGTGAAATCTCATGTGAAATATGAATATGGGTAAAATTGTATATCTAATATTGTTTTTACAAAATACAATTACAAATAAACCACAGAGATGGAAAAATAATGCCTGCTATGTACAGCAGGGGAAACACAGAGAGATTGAGAGGTGATTATTTTTTGTTTGTATGTTTTTTGTTTATTATTATTATTCGAACAATGAAAATGGTCTAATAAATGATTGAAGTGATGAATGCACAACTATGTGATTTTAAAAAATAACATTGATTGTACACTTTGAGTGGATTTATGCTTAATTAATATGCATCAATAAAATTGATTTTTTTAAATTGAAGGGAGACATAGACATCTCTACAATAATAATTGGAGACTTCAATACAACACTCTCAGCATTGGATCAAACATTTGGACATAGAATAAATAAAAGGAACAGAGAGCTTGAATAATGTGATAAATGAACTATACCTAAGAGACATTTATAGAACAATACACCTCAAAACAACAGGATATATATTTCTTTCAAGTGCCATGGATACTTCTCTAGGATAGGTCCTATGTTGTGTCACAAGACAGGTCTCAATAATTTTGAAAGCATTTAAATTATACCAAGCACTTTCTCTGATCATAATGAAATGAAGCTGTAAATCAATAACAGGTGGAATATGGAAATTAAACAACACACTCTTTAATAATCAAGGGCTTAAAGAATAAATAGTAGTAGAGAAGAAAAAAAAGAGAAAAAAGAATAAATAGCAAAAGAAATCAGTAATTATCTTGAGATGAATGAAAATGAGAACAGAAGATATCAAAGTCTAAAGGATACAGTGAAGGCAGTGAGTGCTACAGGGAAATTTATAGCCCTTAATAATTACATTTAAAAAATAAAAAAAGAGCAAAACTCAAAGGCTTAACTTCATACCTGAAGGACCTAGAAAATCAATAGCAACCTAATCTTAAATATGCAGATGGAAAGAAATAACAAAGATTAGAGCAGAAATAAATGAAATTGAGAACAACAACAAAAAAACAATAGATAGAATCATCAAAACCAAAAGCTGGTTCTTTGAGAAGATCAACAAAATCAACAAATCAGAAATAAGAGAGATGATAAGAGCATACTATGAACAACTGTATGCCAACAAACTAGATGATTTAGATGAAATGGAAAAAATTCCTAGGAACATACAAACAATCTGCACTGACCCTAAAAGAAATAGAAGACCTCAACAAACAACACCAAATAAAGAGATTGAAACACTCATTAAATCCTCCCCAAAATGAAAAGCCCAGGACCAGATGGCTTCACAGGTGAATTCTACCAATCATTCAAAGAAGATCTAATGCCAATCTTACTCAAACTCTTCCAAAAAATTGAACAGGAGGGAACACTACCAAACTCATTCTAGGAAGCCAACATCATCACAATATCAAACCCAGAAAAAGATACTAAGAAAAAAGAAAATTACAGACCAATATCTCGAATGAATATAGATGCAAAAGGCCTCGAGATAATACTTGCAGACTGAATCCAAAAGCACATTAAAGAAATTATACACACGGTAATCAAGTGGTTTTAATCCTAGGTATGCAAGGGTGGTTCAACACAAGAAAATCAATTAGTGTAATACACCACATTAATATATTAAAGAAGAAAAATTGCAGGATCATCTAGATTGATGCAGGAAAGGCATTAGACAAAGTACAGCATACTTTCTTGATTTAAAAAACTGTAAAAGATAGGAATAGAAAGAAACTTTCTCAACATGGTACAGTATATACATGAAAAATTCACAGCTAGCATTGTACTCTATGGTGAAAGACTGAAAGCTTTCTCACTGAGATCAGGAAGAAGACAAGGATGCCCACTGTTACCACTGTTATTCAATATTGTGCTAGAAGTTCTAGTTAAAGCAACTGGCTAGATAAAGAAATAAAAGGCAACCAAATAGGAAAGGAAGAAGTAAAACTTTCAGTATTCACTGATCAGATGATCCTATATCTAGAAAATCCTGAAAAATCCAAAACAAAGCTACTAGAACTGCAAAGTAGAGGGATACAAAATTAATATGCAAAAAACAGTTGTGTTTCTATACACTACTGATGAGCAATCTGAGGAGGAAGGCAGAAAATAAATTCCATTTACAAGAGTGAATAAAAAAATCAAATATTTAGGAACAAACTTAACCAAGGACATAAAGGATCTGTTTTCAGAATGCTACAAAACATTGCTACAAGAAACAAAAGAAGATCTAAATAGATGGAAGGACAATGTGTTCATGCATTGTAAGCCTGAATATCGTTAAAATGTCAATTCTACCCAAACAGATTTATAGACTCAACAGAATCCCAATAAAAATCCCAAGAGCCTTTTTTGAGGGAACAGAAATGGAAAATCCAATAATCAAATTTATTCGGAAAGGGTAAGGGCCGTGAATAGCCAAGAATGTCTTTAAAAAGACAAATAAAGCTGGAGGAGTCTCACGTCCTGACTTTAAGCATATTACCTAGCTACAGTGGTAAAAACAGCATGGTACTGGCATAAAAATAGACATATTGACCAAGGTACTCAAATTAAGAATTCAGAAATAGACCCTCACATCTATGGTCAACTGATTTTTGACAAGGCTATTAAACCCACCCAGATGGGTCAGAACAGTATATTCAAGAAATGATGTTGAGAGAATGGGATATCCATATCCAAAAGAAAGAAAGAGGACCCCTATCTCACACCATAGACAGAAGTTAATTCAAAATGGATCTGAGACCTAAAAGTAAAAGCTACATCCATAAAACTCCTAGAAGAAAATGTAGGGAAAGATCTTCAAGATCTTGTGATAGGTGGTGTTTTCTGAAACGTTACACCCAAAGCACGAGTAACAAAAGAAAATATAGATAAATGAGACCTCCTCAAAATTCAACCCTTTCATTTCTCAAAAGACTTTGTCAAGAAAGTAAAAAGGCATTCTTCTCAATGGGTAAAAATAAATAGAAACCATATATTCAATAAGGGTTCCATATCCATGTTATATAAAGAGATCATACAACTCAATGATAAAAAATACAAGCAACCTGTATTAATTTGTCAAAGGGCTGCCTATGCAAAGTCCCAGAAATCTGTTGGCTTTTATAAAGGATATTTATTTCGGGTAAAAGCTTACAGTTCCAAGGCCATGGAAAGTCCAACTCAAGGTACCATAAGAGGTACTTTCTCAAGAAAGTCAGCTACCACCTGTTGAAGCAAAATGGTGGACAATCTCTGTGAAGTTTCAGTCTTCCTCTCTGGGCTCAGCTGCTCCACTTCTTCCTGATTTCAGCTGCAATTTGGCATAGGGCTTGTCTCTCAGGATTCCTAAAACAGTCTTGACTGTCTTCCCAAGATCAGCTCTAAGACATCAGGCAAAATGGTTCATCCCTCCCTGGGGTTTCAGCTGTTTGAGCCTTCTCCTCTCTGTCACATGGCAGGATAAAAAATGATGGAGCTCTCTCTTCCCCTGAGTCTGTGTGAGTGTCGGTTTATATCAGACCCAACAAGGGGGCAGGGGTTCAACCTCAGTCACGTCCAACGATGTGGTCAAATCAAAAAAGCCCGAAAGACATTACTTGGGGGTGGCAAGATGGTGTTGGTTTAGGAGGATACTTGCTGACTTGCTCTTTGAGGATGGCTGATTGGGGACAGGGTCCTGCCTGGGGGTCTGTGCTATGGGCGCACGGAGCGAAAACCTTGGGAACATCTATCTGGAGGGAGCTGGACGGCGTGGATTGCTCGGGAGAGATTCGTGAGTTTTTCCCCTGCCTGTGGTGGTTAACACAGACGGCTGAGCCCCACCCTCAGGGAAAAAGGCTGGTTTGAGCCGCAACTCCCGCCGGCAACCCAGTGAGAGGGAGCATTCTCCAAGAGTGGAAGGGTTCTGACAGAAGGTGGAGAGGGGTTTCCTTTCTGTGGATTTGGCTGCCTGGACCCCCTCATAGTTTTGGGGAACAGATAAGCTGGCTTGAAGCAATGCCAGGCTGAGGGTAGAGGAGAATCTACTGAGGAAGCCTGATTTACCCAGCAGCCCGGTGACACTGAGGCTTGGCTCCAGAGGGGGCAGAGTCCGCCAATTTTATCATTCTGCATTGACAAGCATCAGAGCTTCAGCCCCCCTGGGGAGGCCAGGAAGTAGGAAGTGCTTGATTAGTTTTCACGAGCCTAGTTAGGGTCCCCTCGGTGAAGGGGGTGGTCTAGAAGAGGACTTTTTTGGGGTGCCTTCTTTCACACACACACACACAAAAAAAAGACAGTCACTTTAAAAAATAAAAAAAGAATTTTTCTTTTTAATTTAGTCTAATAGCTAAAATCTGCCTCAAAACCTGCAGATAGAACCTTGCAGGGCAATTGATTGATGAACACAAGCAGGCTGAAAGGTTCCACAAGGGCCCAAGAAGGAACACTGTTCTTCCTTAGCTTTGTTTGACTGCTTGCTTGTGTGGTTGTTTGGTTTTTCTTTGTTTATTTGTTGTCTCTTGCTTTTCTTTCCTCTTTCCTCCCCCCACCCCTTCTTTTTTCTTTCTTTCTTTCTTGTTTTTAATTAGGTGCTACTAGCTTGTCTCTTCTTTGCTGTGCTTCTTCTTCAGTGATTTCCCATTCTCTGTCTATACTGATTTTGTCTACCAATGCTATCTCTTTTCCTTCCTTCATCATTCTGCCTTCTGCTTTCTGTTGTGGTTCTTACATACCACATTTTTTCATTAGCCCACAACTTAAGGGTGTCAATTTCTATTCTATTTATTCTGTGTTCTTCTTTTTTTTATTAATAGTCACTTTTTCCATTCAGTCCTTTCTTTACTCTTTCTCTCCCTCCTCATCATTCTAGCCTTCTAAATCATTATATATATTTTCCTCTATTTGGTTTCCCAGTCCATTGTAGGTACTCCACTTTTTTTCCTATTACTCTACACTGCCTACACAAGTTAAATATCCATTTCACTAACTCTTATACGGCCCCTCTTCTAATTTTTTTCAATATTACTATTATTCTTTACTTCCTTTCTCACATCTTTTGATTCCTCTGGACCTAATCTTTTGCCTTCAAGGGAACATAGAAAAAAGCAAGGAAATAAAATAAGAAGAAAAAGTGTCAAAGAGAAAACTTAACACACACACACAACCACCAGCTAAATAAAACTCTAGAGCAGAGAGAGAAGCTAATCAACTGAATAAACCCATCAAGATAAAATGATGACTAGAGGGCAACAAAAAATTACAATCCACACTGAGAAACAGGAACACATGGACCAGATGAATGAACAATCTAAAAACCAGGAAGAGATGCAGAACATCGAACAACTAATCAAAGCTTTCCAAACAAACATCATGGACCAATTTAATGAAGTGAAGGAAGAGATTAAGGATATAAAGAAGACACTGGGAGAACATACTGAAGAAATTGTAAACATACATAAAAAGATAATGAATATGATGGTGATCAATGGCAAATCCAAGAAATAAAAAATATGCTGGATTTACATAACAGCAGATTTGAACAGGCAGAAGAAAGAATTAGTGATGTGGAAGACAATACATCTGAAATCAAACAGATAGTAGAACAGATAGATAAAAAGATAGAAAAATCCAACAGGGACTCAGGGATTTAACCGACAACACAAAATGGACAAACACATTATGGGCATCCCAGAAGGAGAAGTGAAGGGAAAGGGAACAGGAAGGAGTGTTGAAGGAAATAATGGCTGAAAACTTCCCAACCCTATTGAGAGAGATGGATGTGCAGATCCAGGAAGCAAAGCACACCCCAAACAGTATAAATCCCAACAGGCCAACTCCAAGACATATACTTATCAAAATGTCCAATGCTCAAAGCAAAGAGAAAATACTCAAGGCAGCAAGAGAAAAGAGAACCATCACATACAAGGGAAGCACAATAAGATTAAGTGCTAATTTCTCATCTGAAACCATGGAGGCAAGTAGACAGTGGTATGACATAGTCAAAGTACTAAAAGAAAAAAACTTCCAGCCACAAATTCTCTATCCAGCAAAACTGGCATTCAAAAATGATGGAGAGTTCAAAATATTCACAGATAAACAGAAATTAAGAGAGTATGCCAATTAGAAACCTGCACTTCAAGAAATACAAAAGGAAGTTCTACAAGTTGAAAGGAAAAAACAAAGGAGAGAGAGTTGGAAGAGAGTTTAAAATCAACTAAAAAGACAAAAACAGAAACAAAACAATATATGACATACATTAACCCAAAGAAAATATGACTGAAGTAAGAAATCATTGCAAGTAATAACACTGAATGTTAATGGATTAAATTCACCACTCAATAGACACAGATTGGCAGAATGGATAAGGAAATAAGATCCATCTATATGTTGTCTACAAGAAACCCACCTTTGACCTAGGGATTCAAGGAGGCTGAAAGTGAATGGCTGGAAAACAATTTTACAATCTAACAATAGCCAAAAAAGGGCAGGAGTAGCTATTCTAATATCAGACAAAATAGACTTTAAATGCAAAACTATTGTAAGAGACAAAGATGGAGACTATATATTAGTAAAAGGGGTAATCTCTCAAGAAGAGAGAGCAATCGTAAACATTTATGCACCTAATCGGGGTGCCTCGAAATACATGAGGCAAACGCTGGAAAAACTAAGTGGAGAAATAAATAGCTCTACAATTATAGTGGGGGACTTTAATACACCATTATCACCATTAGACAGAACATCTAGACAGAGAATCAATAAAGAAACAAAGACTAAGAACAATACATTAGAGGACCTGGACCTAATAGACATATACAGAACACTACACCCAAACACAGAAGGATTTACATTCTTCTCGAGTGCACATGGATCATACCCCAAGATAGACCACATGCTAGGCCAAAGAACAACTCTCAATGAATTAAAAAAGATTGAGATTATACAAATTAATTTCTCTGACCACAATGGAATGAAATTGGAAATCACTAAGAGCCAGAGAAACAGATTAGGCACAAAGATATGGAAGTTAAACAACACACTCATAGACAAACAGTGGGTCAAGGAGGGAATCTCAAAAGAAATCAGTAACTACCTTGAAACTAATGAAAATGACAACACAACATATCAAAACCTATGGGATGCAGCCAAAGCTGTCCTGAGAGGGAAGTTCAAGCCATAGATAGATATATTAAAAAATAAGAAAGAGCTAAAATTGAAGACCTAACTGCACACTTGGAGGAATTGGAAAAACAGCAACAAACTAAACCTAAAGGAAGTAGAAAGAAGGAAATAACAAAGATTAGAGCAGAACTAAATGAAATAGAGTGTAAGAAAGCACTAGAAAAAATAAACAAAACTAAAAGATGGCTCTTCGAGAAGATCAATAAAATTGACAAACCCTTAGCGAGACTAACAAAGAAAAAGAGAGAACAGATGCAAATACACAAAGTAAGGAATGAGAAAGGGGATATCACTACTGACCCAACAGAAACAAAGAGTATCATAAGAGGATACTTTGAAAAATTATATGCCAACAAGAATAATAATTTAGAGGAAATGGGCAAATTTCTAGAAACTCACAAGCAGCCTACATTGATGAAAGAAGAAATTGATGAACTCAACAGTCCAATTACAAGTAAAGAGATAGACTCAGTCATCAAAAACCTCCCAAATAAGAAGAGCCCAGGACCAGATGGCTTCACAGCTGAATTCTACTAATAATTCTGGAAAGAGCTAACACCAATCCTGCTTAAGCTCTTCCAAAAAATAGAAGTAGAATGAATATTGCCTAACTCATTCTATGATGCTAACATTACCCTAATAGCAAAGCCAAACAAAGATACCACAAGGAAGGAAAATTACTGACCAATTTCTCTAATGAACCTAGATGCTAAAACCCTCAACAAAATACTTCCTAATCACATTCAACAACATATCAAAAGGATTATACACCATGACCAAGTGGGTTTCATCCCGGGTATGCAAGGATGGTTCAATATAAGAAAATCAATCAATGTAATACACCACATAAACAGACTGAAAGAAAAAAATCACATGATCATCTCTATAGATGCAGAAAAAGCATTTGACAAAATACAGCATCCTTTCCTGATAAAAAACCTGCAAAAGATAGGAATAGAAGGAAACTTTCTGAATGTGATAAAGGGTATATATGAAAAACCCAAAGCTAACATCATCTTCAATGGTGATTCCTAAAAACCTTCCCTCTGAGATCAGGAACAAGACAAGGATTCCCATATCACCACTCCTATTTAACATTGTCTTAGAAGTACTTGTTCGAGCACTGAGGCAAGAAAAATATATAAAAGGCATCCAAATTGGAAAAGAAGAAGTAAAAATTTCATTATTTGCAGACAACATGATCCTATATGTAGAAAGCCCTGAGAAATCTACAAAAAAGCTTCTAGAACTTATAAAGAGTTCAGTAATGTCGCAGGCTGTAAGAGCAATGCTCAAAAATCAGTAGCATTTCTGTATACCAATAACGACCAATCTGAGGAGGAAATCAAGAAAAAAATATCATTTACAATAGTAACTAAAAGAATCAAATACCTAGGAATAAATTTAGCTAAAGATGTAAAGAAATTATATACAAAAAACTACACAACACTGTTAAAGGAATCAAGAAGACTTAAATAAATGGAAGAATATTCCCTGTTCATGGACAGGAAGACTAAACATCATCAAGATGTCTATCCTACCCAAACTAATCTGCAGATTTAATGCAATCCAAATAAAAATCAGCACTGTATTTTTTAAGGAATTGGAAAAACTAACTACAAAATATATTGGGAAAGGTAAGAGGCCCCGAATTGCCAAAGACATATTGAAAAAGAAAAATGAAATTGTAGGTATCACATTACCTGACTTTAAAACATACTGCAAAGCTACAGTGCTCAAAACTGCATGGTATTGTCACAAGGATAGACATACTGACCAATGGAACCGAATTGAGAGTTCTGATATAGATACTCGCATATACAGTCATCTGATATTCGACAAGGCCACCAAGCCCACTCAGTTGGGAGAGAATGGCCTCTTTAACAAGTGGTGCTTGGAGAACTGGATATCCATATCCAAAAGAATGAGAGAGGAATACCATCTCACAACTTATACAAAAATCAACTCAAGATGGATCAAAGATCTAAATATAAGAGCCAAAACTATAAAGACCTTGGAAGATAATGTAGGGAAGCATCTACAGGACCTTATAATAGGAAATGGTTTCATGAACTTCACACCCAAAGCACGAGCAGCAAAAGAAAAAAATAGATAAATGGGATCTCCTCAAAGTTAAAAACTTCTGCACCTCAAAGGACGTTATTAAGAAAATAAAAAGGCAGCCTACCCAATGGGAGAAAATATTTGGCAACCATATATCTGATAGGAGCCTAATATCATCCATATATAAAGAAATCCTACACCTCGAAAATAAAAAGACAAACAACCCATTTAAAAAATGGGCAAGTGACCTGAAAAGATACTTCTCCAAGGAAGAAATACAAATGGCTAAAAAGCACATGAAAAAATGCTCAACATTGCTAGCTATTAGGGAAATGCAAATCCAAACTACAATGAGATACCCTCTTAGACCCATCAGAGTGGCAGCTATTAAAAAAACAGCAGCTCAGTTTGGCAGTTCCTTAGAAAACTAACAATAAATCTTCCGTATGATCCAGCGATTCCACTGCTGGGTATATACCCAGAAGAATTGAAAGCAAAGACACGAACAGATATATGCACACCAATGTTTGTGGCAGCATTGTTTACAATTGCCAGAAGTTGGAATCAGCCCCAGTGCCCATCAACAGATGAATGGATAAACGGAATAACATGGATGAATCTTGAAGACCTTATGTTGAGTGAAGCAAGCCAGACATTGAAGGATGAACATTATATGACCTCACTGATTTGAATTGAGGAAAATGAGCAGTCTCTGAGAACCATTGTCTGAAAGATAGGTTAACAAGGGAGAGAAAGAGAAGAGAAGGTTATGAGCCATAACCCATATGGACATAATCTGTGGTAAAGTAATAGAGTATACTTGCATATTGAAGGAAAGGACTGGTGGGCAGTGATATTACTGGGTTTGGTGGTGTAGGGTTGACAGGTGTGTAGATTAGGAAGGGCAGGTTAGAATAACCAGGATACTGGGTGGAGAGATGGGAGAGGGACTAGATGAACAAGGGATTTGTGGGTATGATGTTGAAAGTGCAGGAGTGGGAATGTTCTTATGGCAATATGACAAGGTAGTGTCACTGGTTTAGAGTGTAGGTTGGGGGTGGCATTCAAGAAGGGGCACATCTGGAGTAGGATTCTGGGGAGTGTGTGAGTGTTCATCCTGTCATAATGTGTTGTGTCAGGGAGTGGAGACCGACACGGTGAGTGGGAAGGAGATGGACCTCCATCTTTGGTAGGACCAATTCACCCAGAAACAGACAGTTGAGTGTCTCTTAGGAGCAAGGGTGGATCCTAAGAGGGGAAGATAATCAGTGTTTCAAGACTTCTTGTTGCATGTAACTATGTATCTTGTCATCCAATAAGTCAAGATGGGGGGGTGTCATGTGCCCCAGGGAGATGGGGAGGAAGGAACAGAAAAGATCAAACGGGGGTATTTAGTGGTCAGGGGAAATGTTTTTCATTACCTTACAGTAATGGACACAGGACATGGTAAATATCATCAAAAATTATTAAACTGTACTATCTAAACTGTAAACTATACTGGAAACCAAGGACAATGTTTAGTAGCTATGTTTCACTATCTGTATAACAGTTATAACAATGCTACCATCCACATAAAAAAAGTTTTAATATGGGGTGAGGATAGGGGGAGGAGGTTGGGTATATGAGAGTTTCTAGTATTCTGTGCATGACTTTGCTGTGACCTAAAACTTCTTTGAAAATTAAATGAAAATTTGGGAGACACTGGGGAGTGAGAGGGGGAAGGTGCCACGGTAAAGACTGGACACCCGATAATGCAGTGATAAAAGGAAAAAAAATAATTAAAAAAAATTTTTTGTTGTTTTTTCTCATTTTTTGAATGTCCCAATCCTTTAATTGTATTTGGCTATTATATGGGCTTCATCTTCAAGGAAGGTTTAGATCACAGAAGGGTTACAATGGGGGCAGCAGAGGATCATTGGTGGAGGGTGTCTGGGATGGGGGTTTCATGGGAGGAAGTTCACCTGAATATACATGAAAGATATATAAAATTGTTCAATTGATCAAGGGGTGGGGCATGGTCACAGTGGGTGGACAATCACTCAATAAATGAGGGAATCTGAATTCTCAGTCTGGAGAGCTCTGCCACATTCTCCAAGGCAGCAACAACAGTCCCCCGAGTGCAGGGGCAGTGTCTGGCAAAGGAGGATGGTCCACTAATGGGTTCTTGTTATTGATGACTAGCCTTACGAGTCTTTGCTCTTGTAATTGAAACTTAGCCTACTGTTATGGGGTGCCTAAGGGCTGCCACCTGAGAGCCTCCTTGTTGCTCAAATGTGGCCTCTCTCTAAGCCAAACTCTGCCTATGAATGCATTACCTTCCCAGCAGCATGGGATATGACTCCTGGGAATAAGCCTCCCTGGCAACGAGGGATTAATACCAAGTGCCAACTGGCAATATGATTGGAAAAAGACCTCGAATAAAAGGGGGAAAAGGTAAAGACAAATGAGTTCATATGGCTAAGAGACTTCAAAGAGAGTCAGGAGGTCATTCCAGAAGTAATGCTTACACACATCTCAGTAGGATCTCATAGAACACCAAAGTGGATATCACCCTACACAGAGGGGTTCCTGAGGGCTCTGGAGACACCCAGATCCTATATAAAGGGGGATAGCTCCAGAGATTGATGCCTTATCAGTGGGCTCTACTTTGGAATCTGTGCTCCTGAGAGTGACAGAGTTGGACTTAAATAAGTCCTCCCTGCTCAGGGTCCATCAGTCCCTTCTATTCAAACCTATATGTGATGCTGGAGTTTGTAGGTGTACTTCCAGAGACTGGAGCCTTTGGCCTGCCCATGTGCCAGCTGTGCCTGGAATCTCTGTGGAGCTGCAACTCCTATTCTACAGCTCAATGGACTCACCCAAGTCACCTGGTGAGGAGATGATGATGGACAATGGCCATCCCAGGGAATTGAAAGAGTCTGCAGCTGCAGGCAGGATAATCCCATCCATTGTATCATTGGGATATAAGTCCCCTCCTACTTGGAGGTGGAGTGGACATCACCATCCCAGACTCTTCAGGATTGGGGAAAGAGCTATGGACTAGAGTGGACTTACTGGTATTCTGCTGTAGACATATTGTGATTCAAGCAGTGGAAGAAATTACAACATTGAGATGGAGCCAATGGCCACTGGACACTTTTGAAGGGAAGAGAAAAGCAGTTTTAATACAGGGGCTTTTTTGGGACTTGGGAATTATCCTGATTGACATTACAATGACAGATATAGGCCATTTTACATCAGCATATAGCATGCAAAACTGTGTGGGAGAGAGTGTGGTCTACAATGTGAACTATGGTCCATGCTTAGTGGCAAAGCCCCAGGATGTGTATATCCATTGCAGGTTATGTGCCACACTAATGAAAGATGTTTATGTGGGATGTTATGGGAGGTGTGGGAGGTGGGGAACATGGGAATCCCTGTAATTTTTATGTAACATTTATGTAACATAAGCATCTTTTAAAATATATTTTTAAAAAAGCCCTAAAAGAAATCTTAACAGATAAGCTAATCAAATGTCTCTCAATTTAATTTAATACAATCAAAGGGTATCACACCCAGAGGAATAGATTAGTTTACAAACATAATCTCTTTCTTTTGGGATTCATAAATAATCTCAAACTGCCACAACAACCCAATTAAAAAATGGGCAAAAGACTTAGGCAAACATATTTCAAAAGAGGAAATACAAATTGCTAAGAAGCATATGAAAAAATGTTCAACATCACTAGCTATTAGAGAAATGCTGATGAAAACTACAATGAGATATTATTTAACACCTTATAGTATGGCCATTATTTAAAAAAAGAAAAGAAAACCACAGTTGCTGGAGTGGATGTGGAGAAATGGGAACACTCTTAACTATTGGTGGGAATGTAAGATGGTGCAGCCACTGTGGAGGACAGTTAGGCAGTTCTTCAGGAAGCTAAATATAGAAATACCATATGACCTGGCAATCCTGCTACTATTAATACATTCAGAAGAAGTGAAAGCAAGGATGCATACATGTGCACACCAATGTACATAGCAGCATTATTTACAATTGTTAAAATATGGCAACAACCGAAGTGTCCATCAATCAATGCATGGATAAATAAAATGTGGTATATACATATGATGGAATACTATTCAGCTGTAACAAGAAATGAACTTAGGATGCATATGGCATGGATGAACCTTGAGGACATTATGTTGAGTGAAATAAGTTGAACACAAAAGGGCAAATATTGTATGGTCACACTAATATGAACTAAATATGATGAGTAAACTCATGGAGTTCAACTCTAGAGTACAGGATACTAGGAGATAGAATGTGGGTTGAGAAGGAGGATCGGATGCTGAATGTATGTAGAATGTTTAATAAGGGGGATTGTAAATATGGAGAAATGGTTAGAGTTGATGGTAACACATTATAGTGAGTATAATAAAAACTGTCGATTTATAAATGTGGTTGTGTTGCAAGGATTAATCTTAGGAGGTCAATAGAAAGAAAACTAGAGGATAATCTAGGGACTGTATAACATAGTGATTTCTGTGGTGGATGATGACTGAAGTTAATAATACAAATACAAGAATGTTTCTCTATTATAAGCTGTTAAGAATATGGAGATACATGAAAAAAAACAATTAATATAACTTACAGATTATAGTTTACAGTAATATTCTAATATTTTACAGCAATGGCAATGATGGTGCTATATCAATGCTAAGTGTCATTAATGGGGGTTTATAAGTGAGTCTGGGATTTTTCCTTCTGGAGTAATGAAAACGCTCTGAAATGGACTGAGCTGTTGACAATACAACTCTGTGATGAAACTGAGAGCAACTGAGTGTACATATTGTTTTGTTATGGATGGCTTGTACAAGGCAGGGGACCATATAACACAGTGAACTCATTGGTGAATGACAGACTGTGGTTAACAGTACAAGTATGAGAAAAAATTTTCATGAACTATAACAAATATGCAATATTAATACATAGTGTTAATAATAGGATGTTTTGTGGGAAAATACAACAAATATAGGCCATGGACTATAGATAGCAGTAATAATATGAAGATATTCTTTCATCATTTGTAACAAATGTATCACAACAAAGTAAGGTATTGGTGGTGGGGTGATGTATGGGAATCCTTTATCGTATGCATGATTATTTTGCTAACTCATAACTTTTCAAATTAAAAAAATTCCCTAGAGGGATTCAACATTACATAGAAGCTGGCAAAAGACAGAGTCAGTGGACTTGAAAATAAGATATTGAAATCGTCCAGTCTGATGAGAAGAAAGAAGAAGGAATGAAGAAAAGTGAACAGAACCTAAGGAACCTGTGGGACACCATCAAGTGTACCAATATACACTTTGTGGAAGACACAGAAAGAGACAAAAGAAAGGGGTAGAGAGAATATTCAAAGAAATAATGGCTAAAAGCTTTCCAAACAGGATAAATCCACAGGACACCAAGTTATACTGTTGAAGGTCAAACATAAAGAGAAAATTGTGAGTCACAATAGAGAAGCAACATGTCATATATAAAGAAATCTCAGTAAGATTAAAAGCTGATTTCTCTTCAGAAACTATAGAGGCAAGAAGGCAGTGGGAATACATGTTTAAAGTTCTGAAAGCAAAAAATTGCCAACCAAGAATTCTGAATCTGGCAAACTGTCCTTCAAAAATGAGGGAGGAATTAAAACATTTCCAGACAAACAAAGGCCGAGGGACTTCATCAACACTAGACCAGCCCTCCAAGAAATGCTAAAGGAAGCTCTGCAGGTGGAAAGGAAAGGACACTAGACAACTGACTGAAGCCACATGAAGAAATAAAGATTTCCAGTAACGGTAATGACATTAGCAAATAGAAATTCCAGGACTACTGTATTTTTATTTGTAACTCCACTTTTTACTTCCTACAGGATTTAAAAGTCAAATGCATAAAATGTAGTGATAAACAAATGGTTTGAGACTCATAATGTATAAATATGCAATTTGTGACAAGAACTACATAAAAGTGGGGGGACAGAAGGGTAGAGAAACATTGTTTATGTATGCTATTGAAGTTAAGTTGGTATCAAAACAAACGAGAATGTTATAGATTTAGGATGTTAAATTTAATACCCATGGTAGCCAAAAAGAAAATATCTGAGATTATGCAATCTCATAGAGACAGAAAGTAGAGTACAGGTTACCAGGCGTGGCGGGCAGGGACAGTGAGGAGTTAATTCAAAATAAGTGTAGGGTTTCTGTTTGGGGGGAAGGAAAAGTTATAGTAATGGATGGTGGTGAGGGTATTGCCACATTGTGAATTTGATTAATCTCACTGAATGGAAAAGGCTCAAAAGAAAGTCTCAAAATAGAACGCTGAAATGGACATTCCTGGGACATAAGAAAAATTTGGAATTAAGAATGTAAGATTTATATCAGCATTAAATATCTTGAATGTAATAACTGCACTTAAGGTGATTGCATAAGTGAATATCCTCCTTCATAGAAAATGGGCATGGAAGTATTATGTGTTCAAGGAGCGTGATATGTGCAGCCTGTTCTCAAATATTCAGAAGATAGATTGATAGATATATAGATAGATGACAGAATGATATGACAAAGAGGCAAAATCTTAAAATTTGTGGATCTGGGTATCTGGAGTGGGGAGGCTTGTATTATTCTTGCAAAATAAAAAGTTAAGAAACATTGTTACTAAATTTTGTGTATATTTTATTTGGATTTTATACATTTAGAAATACATAGCCTTGTTTATATAACATAAAATTAAATAAAAACAGCTTATAAAATAGTATCTGTAGTATGAACCCATTTTTATAGAAATATTTACACATAATTTTTTTGTGCAAACAGAAAGAAACTTCTTAAAAGTCACATAGCAAAATGTAAAGTAATTAGTTGGTCTTTTAAAATCTAAGATTTTTATAGATGGTTAAACTAGAGAATATTTTAATTTCCATATTTTGTTTCTCTGCACCGTCTACTTTTCTAGCATTGCCGTGTACTTCCCGTGCAGTAAAGACTACAGAGGGGCTTAACCAGCTGGAATGGGAACTGGGGCTGCCTGGATCATCAACGAGGAGTCTTCAATTTGCTGCCAAGCAGGCACTGCTGAGGAGGGAGTGTGGAGGTGGAAGAGAGCGAAGGGCGAAGGGCGCAGGGCGCAGGGAATTCTCCCACAGGGGAGCCAGCACGCCGGGAGGCGCTGCCGTGCCCCGGAGGCTCACGTCTTGCCAAGCACTGGGTTTCTAGGGACGGAGACCCTGTATGCGGAGGAGGGCGCTGCCAGGGCCTGCTACATGCCCTGGTGACTGAAAGCGATGGGTCTGCGGCCTCCAGGGCGCTCTGGGGAGCCTACCTGTGCTCTTGTGTAAAGAGTGTGTGTGTGTGTGTGTGTGTGAGAGAGAGAGAGAGAGAGAGAGACACTGTTACTGGAGGCAGCGGGGAAGCAAAGCCCAGGCCCAGGCTCCCAAGTAGCAGGGACAGGCCCGGAGAGATGGGGACAGCTGATAACTATTGGTGGCCTCAGAGCGGCTGGCGCCAGGGCCCGTCTTTTAGCGCTGTGAGAGCTGCAGTGGAGCCAGGCGGCCTGGGGCTGAGCCTCCCAGCCTGCGTGTGTGCCCCCAGCACCCCGGCCTCCGGGCCCCAGGTTGGGGAAGGCGGGGTGGGGGGGGCGGCGCTGCTCTGACGTGGCCGCAGGCAGTGATGGTGCAAACAGCTCTGTGCACCAGGATGCTCACACTGAAATCAAAGCTCGCGCCCTTGGCTGGGCCCCCGGAGGTGGGTGACGCAGGTGACGCCAGGCGGGCACTCCTGCGCGCAGCCTCCGCGTGCCCGGCGCCAGGCATTGTCATTGCACCGAAGCCTCAGGGCGAGTCTCCACCTGTGGGTGGGATGCCCTAGCGACCTGCCCGAGGCCACGCTCCCCGCAGGTGGCTCCGCCAGGACTCACGCGGAGTAGTCCCTGCCAACCCCACGCACGACGGAATCCAAAACTCGGGCAAAAGGACTGGGTCTGGGGGGCCCAGGCACGTCCACCCACGGCGCGGTGCATCCGCAGCTGACACTCACACAGGCCTCAGCAAGCCGGCTCCTGGGGGAGCGGGGGTCTCAGAACCGCAACAGGGGGCATGCCTTGGGACTCAGCCTGGCCCAGACCTATGTGCACTTACACCAGAATCCCATGGGAGGAAAGCAGCCTCACGCGCCCAGGCGGCAGAGACTCCTCCTATCCATGGGTTAACAAGGGGCCTGTGAGCTTGAATTGAAATATAAAAAAAAAAACATTATTCTTTCAGGGATGTGCTGGTGCAGGTGTGATATATTTATTAAATAATACACAATATAGTTGGACTTAGTAAGGGGTCCATGGTTTTCATCTGACTGGTAAAGGGGGTGGGGGAACAAAAAAGGTTAAGAACCCTTGCTGGCTATCCCCTCTTCCTCCTACCCGGAGCCTCTTGCCCTTCCCCAGTGCCATGCCTACCCATGCTTCCTGGTTCTTGACACCTAGGTATTGCCTTTGTCAAGAATAACCTTTCCCCACACCTAATTAAAAATCTTCTTTGTCCTTCAAAATCCATTTCAAATGCCACTCTTTCCAGATACTCTTCCCTGGTCCTGGGGTGGAGAAGGAACAGCAGGTGTACAGGTAATGAAACAAAAGGGCAAGAGTACCCTCCTTCATACAGAATTGTGGATTCAGAGACTTCGTTGAGACAAGTGTTGCTGGAGAATTAATGTTGAAAGCTCCCATCTTTTCACAGCAAAAATTATTGTAAGATATGTGGGCCCCAGGATATATAACATTTTGCTAAATATATTTTTCCTATGCTTTGGTTTCCTCATGATAATAGTACCTATATCACAGGACTGTTATGAGGATTAAATAAGTTATTAGCTGCAAAGCCCTTAAAAACAGTGACTAGCAAATGGACACGTTACAAAATATTTGTTAAATAAAATATATAAATACCTGTACTAGACCGGATTTAATATTTGTTAAATAAAATATATAAATACCTGTACTAGACCGGATTATCTCTGTCCCAACAACATGGCCCAACAGGTCATACTGGTTCAGGCGAGAGCCATCCTGTGCCACTTCCACAGATTTGTTCTTCCCAAGAGTCCAAGAATAAACCACTTCAGCTGTTGTATAGGCATCTATGGCAAAGAAGGGTCAAGCAAAAGAAGTTGAAGGGAAAGGACAATTATCTTTGATACTAAACTTGCATGAGATTGAAATACAACTTCCATCCCCAAAGAGTTCTGGATACATGCTGTCTTCAACTACAGTACATTCAGCCACCCACCTAATAAACACTGAAGAACTACTACAGTATATGCTGGGTACACAGAAATGAACCTGAAGTGGTCTCCTCCTTCAGTGACTCACAGACTTCTGCACTGCCAATAATTGTTAAACTGTTCCTTCTTTTGGAGGGTTGCAAGTAGGGGCAGGGTAAGGAATGGCTAAAATATTATCTAATGTAGACGTCACAACCTCAATTGCCTACAGGAACTGGAAAGGTACCTTAAATGAGTAAATCAGGCTAGTTGAAAGAAAAATAAACTGGCAGAAATGTAATAAAACTTTCTTTAATTTAATGTTGACTATATGAGATAATGCAATAGTTCATACTATTGACATTTTAAATTAAAATATGAAAACTCCTGAATTAAAAATAGCAACAATTAATGATTATACTTTTATTTCATAATTTATTATCACTTTGATTTACAAACCAGAAACCTGACACCTTTTCTTTTTGTCAGACTGTTAATGTCAGGTTTTGTACTTGGAGTTGTAATGTAGAATACAAATTTAGTACAGATGAACTTTAACAGGAGTGTGGGTGAAGGAAATAGTGGGGTAATGGAGAGTTGGGGGTTATTTAGTTTTAGTTCATATCTTAAAGCAAAAAAAAAAAACCTGTATATATGCATATATGTGTGTAAGTATATGATCTATACACACATTTATATGCAAATACATCTGGATGTACATATATATATATATAGACACATGCTGTACTGGTGTATTTTCCAGACATGGATTGACTCTGC
The DNA here is from genome assembly GCA_026826555.1 of Tolypeutes matacus. NCBI lineage: Eukaryota > Metazoa > Chordata > Mammalia > Cingulata > Chlamyphoridae > Tolypeutes > Tolypeutes matacus. The sequence goes on from JAKSZT010054514.1 coordinate 568,978, forward strand.
ACAGTGGATTTTATATTTAGTGTGAGCCCCTTACCCTAACTCAGGCACCTAGGCTCAAAAGGGGCAGCTGACCACCATCTTGGTAAAACATTTCATCCAAGTTTTAATCTGTCTGTTGTTCAAGCCAGTGGGAGGGGGGGGAGGTCTCCAACTGATAGCAATAACTACTATGTCCATAATATGCTCTATTTAATAAACCTTTTGCCACAAAGCAAATAATTCCTGGTGAATCTGCCAATGAACAAATATAATTCTGTGTCCCCGCAAAACTTTACAACATTGGATATAAATTTCACAACAATTCTGACATTGACACCTACTCAGGTGTACTAACTGTGATATGCTTACATTAAAATTTTAGGACTTTTTTCAATATATGTGAGTAAGCCATTTCTTGATTGATTTGTAATGGGCAACATGTCCAAAAGTCTTTCATTCACATAAAAATTCTCATTGACATCATGAAGATAGATAACTCTCTTATATTATTTATATATATACTCTCATAAGCTTCAAAAGAAAATGCCACAAGAAATTTAACTTTTACACATAACTTGCCCTGCATATGGTCTCAGTCATTTCTTCAACATACTGACAGCAGTACTTCTAGTTAGACAAATAATTTCTGCTGCAATTAATATATATTTTAATAAATTTGGCATTTATAAAATATTTTGATGCCTGAGATTGAAATACAACTTCCATCCCCAAAGAGTTCTGGATACATGCTGTCTTCAACCACAGTACATTCAGCCACCCACCTAATAAACACTGAAGAACTACTACAGTTTTTTTTAACTGAACACCTAACTGCATTTCCCAACAGCAACAATTATTGTGTCTGCATTCAAACATAAAACCTGTTGAACTGTCATTCTGGTTTTTTTTTAAGTTAATGAAGAATTTCATTGCATATCTTTTCTACATATCATAGTTCTTTTTACAATAGAATGCATAATTTTCATATCTGAAGTTGTGGTATTTCAACAAAGGCATAGTTGTAAGCATAGTAAAGATGTAGAAATACTCTTGATTCCTATAAGGAAGTGCAAACACTCCCATCTTTTTTATTATGATGATGATTATTATTTTTAAAGAAGCTTTAGATTACATTAATGTTACATAGAAAATAAAGGAGATTCCCATATACCTCACCCCTTTCCGCTCCCACACTTTCTCACATTAACATCTTTCATTAGTGTGGTAGATTTGTTACAATTGATGAACACATATTGAAGCATTGCTACTAGCCATGGACTATAGTTTACATTATGGTTTACACTTTGCAATGTAAACTTTTATAGGTTTTGACAAAATATATAATGGCCTGTATCTGTCACTGCAATGTCATGCAAAATAATTCCAATGTCTCAAAAATGCCCCATGTTACACCTATCCTTCCATCTCCCTCCCCTCAGAACCTCTGGTGACTACTGTCTCTATATCAATGTTACAAGTTCTTCCATTATTAGAATAATAAGTCTGCTTTAAAAAACACAGCCCTCTAGCTCTCCCTTTTATATTTTTTCAATTTTGACAGATTGACATATGAAACTAACCATCACATATGGGTAGAACTATTTAATTTACCTCTTAATTCTACCGGGAGCTCTTAATTCTACTATAACTAAAACAGAGTGCAAGTGAGTTGAATAATGGCAACCCACATTGGATTCTGTTTTCATGGAGAAAGTAGAAACGGATGGGGACTGAGAGGAAAAGGTGAGCAAGGGACAGCCATTACTAAGCCTCCAGCTGAATGTGGCCATGTGAGAATTTGATCCCAATGATGTCGTATCTTCTGATTAGTAAAATAATAAACAAATATGGATTTTAGGTGAAATCTCCAAAATGTAAAATCTTGGCAAATAATTTTTAAAGTTCTAAACACTGTATAAGTTGAATAAATTACATCTGCAAACCCTCAATTTGGAACCTCTAGTCTAGAGACCCCTTCCCACTGTTGGCTATGGACCCTTGTGATTTAGTCTTGGAAACACAGCATCCTCTGCTACCTATGAGGATTCTAGAGCTCCCAGCTGTAATTGTAGATGCTTAAACTACTAGCATAAAGAAGCAAGGGAAATTCTCTTCTCAAGACTCTTCTCATAATCTTGAAGCAGGACATTCCTAGCAAAAGAACAGCATAGCAAAGGTAAAAATAAGCATGCAGAACATGTTTTAAGGGAATTAATATTATCTTTGAAGTTACAGGCAAGAGAGAAGCTAAAGCAATATCAAAAAATATCTTCATTATGCACATTAAGAAATAAGGGCTTTATCATAGAGGCTATAAGGAGTTATGGCCGTATCTGAAGTAAAGTCTTTGAATGATCACCCTAGCTGCAGTATGGATGACTGGTTGGAAAGGGTTAAACTCAAGCCACCCAATGTGTGATGTGAGTGATACACTTAAGGTGTCATATATGGTAGTAGGCAGAGGGCTGAATTGAGCAAGACAGAGAGATTTAAGAAGTAGAACAGATTACATAAATAACAGCTTTTCACGGTGGCTAAGAGAGGAAAGAAGGAAGGATTCTAGATAATCCTGAGATTGGACCTTTTGCAAGTACCTGGATAATGAGGCAATTCATTCACCCAGTGGAAAATAGAACTCTTTCCCTTTAGAACTTCGCCCTTTTCTCTCTTTCCTTTATAGACCCTTGGTTTTTCTAAACACCCCCATTCCCTCCCATAGAGTCTCACCCCTTTTTCTTAGTTTTAATAATTCTATTTTCATGGAGGGGTGCAGTATGGAGAGGAGTTGTTTTGAATTTCACAGAAAGGATATCTACCAGATATTAGACCTTTTGAACTCCCAGGATGGTCCCTCAACATATGAGCTATTATGGCACAAGCATCTTTTTCCCTTTAGTTGCTTAACCAAATGCCTCTTTCTGTTACCAGAGCCTTAGTATGTGTCAGATCCTAGGAAAATGAGGAGTAGAAAACAATCTGCCCAAAAGAGCTCTAATGGAAAAGCATTCCTTCTGAATTCATATTGTCAGAGACTGATTGCTACCTTTCTTGATTGAGTCAGACACTCCTTCAATGAATATTATGACATTCTATTAGATAGTTAATGTACATAGGTCATGAGATCTTTGAAGCCCCCTCCCAAAGTACTTACAGTCTAGTGAAGGAAAAACAGACAATAAACAACTAAATAAACTGTTAGAATGGCCATGTAAATAGGAAACAGGTATGAGATGAGTTTGAAGAGCTAAGTAGTAGTCAGAATACAATATTGAAACCAAGAAAGGGAACAAAGAACAAGGAATGAGAAGGTTCTAGAAAAAAAGATAATCAGTTTGTTTGGACATACTCAGTACAAATCCAAGGAGTCTGATGAACCTGACAGCTACAACTTAACGTTGGTGTATATATAGCACAAAATGGAAACAGACAGTATACGAGTTTTTATAACTAAATGAATCATTACATTTCTCAGGGCTTTTAATTATCCAAAGTTACAAGACAAATTATAGCCACTGGTTACTGGAAAATCAGGACAAGATTTTGGATTTCTAGCGTGAGGTAGTGGAGAGAATACTGAACTGCAAATCAGAAGATCCAAGTGTTGATGCCAGGTTTGTCCCCAAGATACTATATGAAATAGCAGCGGCTGAAAAATTGAGGGTAGACCATTGGTTTGGAAATCAGAAGACCTGGGCTAGAATTTTGATTCTGTAACTTATTAGCAGTTTGACCTTGGACAAACGACTTATCTTCTCTGAACCTCAATTTCCTTATTTGCTTAGTATAGTGCTTGAAGGGGCACCAATGAGGTAAGGAAAATCCAGGGAGGTGTCACACATCTTTTAGCCAGTCCTATTTTGCCAAGGGCTAGCTCCACTGACATCCTTAAATAGCTATAGACAACCATGTTCAAGGTTGTGGGTAATTATTTTCTGTAAAGTACATATTCATAAACAATGGCAATATAGTAATGATTTGCTGCCAACTACATTCCCACTAGCTAGACTATCAGCCTGATTGACCCTGGCACAAGTCAACTATAATTAGGTCTTCTCTTAGATTTTGATACAGAGGTTCAAGGTATTCCAAGATCTGTCCCCAGTCTACCTCCCAATCTTTTTTTCCACTCTTATACTCATTCCCTTCACTCCAACCAGAATAAACACTTGATGATTCACCAAACACCATCAACATTTTCTGATGGCTCATGCTGTTCTCGTTATAGAATATTCTCCCTCTCCACAAATCTTGACCTATCCAAATGGATCTCTCACGTCTCAGATCAATTGTGACCTCCTTAAATCCATTCAAGATTATATAAAAATGGATGCAGTTTCTCTCTCATTTCCTGACTTAAAAGGCTATTTTATGGTATTGTTTTATTGTTTTCCTCTGATGCTTATAACTGGAGCCATCCTAGAATTTTTTATAACATCTTTATTCTGATATTCACTTACCATAAAATCTGACCTTTTAAACTATACAATTCAGTAGTTTTTAGTATATACACAGGATTATGAAACCATGACTACAATCAATTTTACAATGTTTTCATCACCCTAAAAAGAAACCTCATACCAATTAAATTACTCCCCCTTTCTCCCTCACTACTTTCCCAGCTCCAGGCAACAACATACCTACTTTCTATCTCCATTGATTTGCCAATTCTGAATATTTCATTTAAAATAATGTTTTCGTGGTTCATCCACGTTGTAGAATGTATCAGTACTTCATTGGGAGAATAATATTCCATGGTATGGGTATACAACATTTTCTTTATTCATTAACTTTCTGGCTATTATGAATAATGTTTACATGAATTTTCAAGCATAACTTTTTGTCTGGCTACGTTTTCATTTCTCTTGGGTATATTTAACCAAAGAGTGGGATAGTGGGTCACATGGTAACTATATGTTTAATCTTTTGAGATTGTTTTCCAAAGCGGCTGTACCATTTTAAATTTCAATCAGCAATGTAAGAGGGATCCAAATGCATTACATCCTTCCAGCACTTGTTATGATCAGCCCTTTTTATATATATCCATACTAGTGGGTTTGAAGTGGTATTTCATTCACATTCCCTTAATGTCTAATGCTATTAAGCATTTTTATGTGTTAATTGACCATTTTAATAACTTCTTTAAAGAAAAATCTATTAGATAATTTGCCCATTTTCAAAATTGGGCTATTTGTCTTTGTGTTATTGAGTTGTAAGAGATCTATATTTATTCTAGATACAAGTCCCTTATCATATATGTAATTGACAGATATTTACTCCCCATTCTTGGATTGCCTTTTTACTTTACTTAATATAAAACAATCTAGTTCAGATTAATACCAACTTAATTTCAAAGGTATACAAAAATTTTGCTCCAATATAGCTCTGTGCTTTTCCCCCCTGTTGTGGTCTTATCATCATACAAATTGCATCTTTTGACATTATAAGCCTATTAACACAGTTTTATAAATATAGCTTTATGCAGTTGTCTTTAAAATCAGATAGTAGGAAAGAATTATCAAAAATATATTTATACCATCTTTTGTATTTACCTATGCAGTTACTTTTCTTGAAGCTTTTTATTTCTTCATTTGGATTCAAGTTGCTGTCTAATGTTCATTCATTTCAAACCGAATGACTCCCTTTAACATTATTTGTAGGGCAGATCTAAATGTGACAAATTCCTTCAGCTTTTATTTGGGAATGTCTTAATTTCTCCTTCATTTTTCAAAATGTTTTTATTGTAGTGATATATATAGGTGTGTGTGTATGTATGTTTATATATACATATATACACATCTCAAAATTTCCCATTTTAACCATATTCAGGTATAGAATTCAGTGGTATTAATTACGTTCACACTGTTGTGCTGCCACCACCAACATCCATTACTTAAACATTTTCATCCCCTTAAAAAGAAACTCTGTACTCCTTAAGCATTCCTCTTACGCTCTCACCCCTGTAATCGACCATCTGTCTCCAGGAGTTTGCTTATACTAGGTATTTCATATCGGCAACATCATACAATATTTGTCTTTTGCATAGTTTAGCCACATAGAATTCTTATTTGACAGGCTTTTTTTTCCTTTTCAACTCTTTGAATATGTTATCCTAACGTCTTCTTGCCTCCACGGTTTCTGATGAAAAATCAGCTCTTAATCTTCTTGAGGATCCCTTGGACATGATGAGTTGCTAAACTCTTACTGCTTTAAGGTTCTCTGAGATGCTTCTCTCTTGCTGCTTTTAAGAGTCTCTTTTTGTCTTTTAGTAATTTATGATGTGTCCAAGTGTGAATCTCTTTGAGTTCATCCTGCTTGAAGTTTTTAGAGCTTCTTGAATGTGTAGATTATTTTTCACCATATTAAGGACATTTAAAGCCATTATTTCTTCAAATATACTTTCTAATTCTTTCTCTGCCTCCTCTCCTTCTGGAACTCCAATTATGCATATGACGGTATGTTTGCTTGTGTTTCAAAGTTCTCTGAGAGTCTGTTCATCTGTCTTCACTCTTTTTTTCTTTCTGCTTCTCAGGCTGGTTAATCTCAACTGACCTATCTTAAAGTTTTCCAGTTCTTTCTTCTATCTGCTTATATATCCTGTTGAGCCCCTCTAGTGAGTTTGTTTGTTTTTTGTTTTTGTTTTTTTTCATTTCAGTTATGGTACTTTTCTATTCCAGAATTTCTCCTTTGTTCCCTTTTATAATTTCTATCTCTTTGTTAGTATCCTACATTTGGTGAAATGTCATTCTTATGCTTTTCTTTAGTTGTTTAGACATAGTTTCTTTTAGTTCTTTGAACATGCTACAAAGATGATTCAATGTCTTTGCCTCATAAATCCAACATCTGGAATTGCTTATGGACATTTTTATTGACTTCTTTTATTCTTTGTACAGATGATCTTTTCTTGTCTATTTGCTTGTCCCATCTTTTTTGTTAAAATTGGATATTTTAAATAATAAAGTGTGCAACTTTAGAAATCAGATTCCCCCAGCCCAGGGTTTTTCCTTATTGCTATTTGTTGCTGTTACTGCTTTTTGTTTAGTGACTCTCCTGAACTAATTCTCTAAAGGTTGTATTATTTGTCATGTGAGACCACTGCAGACTATGTTCAAGTAGCTCAATGTTCAACTAATGATTGGACAGAGATTCCTTTAATGTTTTCAACCAATAAGTCTCCAAGTGTTTGCTGAGGAGTTCTGTGTGTGCATTAGGGGCACACCTTCAATGTTCCAGCACTTTATGACACTGATTTAGCCTTCACTTTCTACCTGCAAGAATCTCAAGGTCAGCCAGAATGTAAAGATAAGATCTTCTCAGGTCTTTCCTGGGCATGATCACTTCCCTGTACATGTGTGTGGCCTTCTAGATTCCCAGGAATATGTTGGAGCATTTAAAAGCTCCCTATGGACAACCCCTTTCCCAGATTTTTCTTTTAAGATTTTTGACCATCTTCTTCTATCACCATCTGAGGCAGCTGTGGTATTAAACAATTGCCACTGATTGTTTTTGACAAATACTGAGGGTAGGATTATTCCCACTAAGAGAGCCCTGAGTTAGGTCAAATAAAGACAAACCCTATGAATGGGGCTTTTCTAGGGAAAAGACAAAAGAAGCCAAATAGCAGCAATTCTCTCGGGAAGTGTCTGCTAAGCTGCTAGTTCTCACAGCTATCATTGTTGCAAGGCTGCTGGTTTTTAATGCTGTCACAGCATAAGGGAGAGGGAGATGGGCACAGGGCAAGTTAAAACACTGCAGAGCCCCATGGTATTACTGAGAATCAACCATTTGTCTTGAATAACACTCCCTAGATTGTTCCAAGCCTTTGGTTAATTTCCAGAGTTTGGAGAAAGTTTACTTTGATAATTCTTTAACGTGTTCTCATTTATATAGAAGAGGAGATTTTAAGAGATACTTACTCTGCCATTCCAGAAGTGTTCAAGCTTCTTTAAAGTTATTTTTAATTGTCCACTTAAAAATTTGAGAATTTAAATTGCTCTGTTCTGGATATATTTTAATTTTGACTTCCATGACAACACATTCCCTTAGGTTTCCTCATACTTCATGTGCATTCTTTTTAACAGTCTCATTTACTGAATTATTTTTGCTAGCCTCTAAATGTTATAGTGACCCAGGGAACAGTCCTTGGTCCTCTTCTGTTCTCTATGTGCATCATTTCCTTGGTGATCTCATCCAGTTTTATGGCTTTAAAAGCCACCTATATGCTGATGACAACTAAATTAAACATTGAGTACAGGTATCTTTTCCAAACTTCAGACTTCCAAATTTCCCATATAACCATCACCCTGTTAAAAAAAATCTGAACATCACTAGCACCCCAAAACACCATTTGTGTCCCTTTCTAAGCACTACCCCTACCAAGGGTAACCACTTCTCTGACTACTGTTTTCATATAGGAATTCCTTCTTGACATTTTTTTGGAAATTTATATGTTTTTATGAATATCAGATCCTGAGAAAAGTCAATTGAAAAATCAGGAAAATGTAGAAAAGTATTATAATTCTCTTGCAAAAAAGATTAACAAAAAATATAGACATTATGGATTCAAAGGAATCTACCAATGTCAAGTAAAAAGCCAGAACAGGAAATGTTGCCACATTGAGTGGAAAGTTTTGTAATTTCCAGGAATCAGGACAAGAATACATAGGATTGAAGTAGTCATAATCTAATCAGTTGATCTTTCTTATTGTAAGCATGTGTTTGTGGACTTGTATGCTTCTAATGGTGAGTCATTTTTGCAAATAAAATAAATATTTATAAGTCTTTATGCATAGTATACTTTATACAAATCATTTGAGTGGTCTTCCAAGAAATAAGTTTGGGAAGCAAAATAAGTCCTTAAACTGGCAATTTTGATTTGTGACTCTATGTGGTGCTATTAACTTTTCTTAGAGATACAAGTGTAATTTTCTGTCTTTTTCATTTCTGTCCTACTATTTTGTGTGTGTAGTGGTATCGTCTATGATTTTAATTTGCATTTCCATTCTTACTAATATAGTGGCTACACACACACACACACACACACGTCATTTGGAAATCCGGTTTTATAAGATGCCTGTTCAAGACTTGGCCCTGGGAAACAGATGTGGCTCAAGAGGTTTGGCGTCCGTCTACCATATGGAGAGACCAGGGTTCGATCCCTGGTACCTCCCGGTAAAAAAAAAAAAAAAAAAAAGACTTGGTCCTTTGTTTCTATTGAGTGTTCTGACTATTTCTTATAGATTTGTAAAAGTTCATAATGTATTATGGATTTGAGTCCTTGGTCAGATATATGCAATGCAAATATTTTCCCACCCTGCGGCTTGCCTTTTCTCTCTCTAAATGGACTTTTTGTTAAATAGATTTAAAAAATATATTTGAGGTTAGTACTATTTAAGAAATCTCCTGTTTAAGAAATCTCTGCCTCCTCCAAGATCAGGAAAATATTCTCTTGTCTTTTCTCCTAAAAGCTTTATATTATTTTACCTTTCACCTTTTCACATTTTGATCTGCAATCCATTTGAAATTATTTTTGTGGATGATGTAAGATAAGAGTCAATATCTCACCCCCTTCCTATCTCTCTATCATCTCTATGTCTATCTCTATCTCTGCGTGTGTTTTTTGAACTATCTAGTCTGTCTCATCAGTCTATTTGCCTATTCTTGCAACAATAAAACCTTGTCTGAATTATTACAAATTTTTAATAGGTCTAGATATCTGCTATTGCATTCATATGTTCTCCAGGTTTATTCTTCTTCTTCAAGATTGCTATAGCTATTCTTGGCACACTTGCATTTCCATATAAATTTTAGAATCAGTACTGTTTTCTTTGTATTTATCCTGTTTGGGGTTTGTACCAGGGATTGAAACAGGAACCTCGTACATGTGAAACAGACACTTAACCACTGAACTACACCTGCTCTCTTGCATGACTTCTTGAAATTTTGGATTGATAACTTCCATCAGTTTTTAAATTCTTGGCAATTAACTGCTTAACTATTGCATTTTCCCATTGCTGTCTTTTTATTTTACAGTGTCCAAAATGTTCCTTACTCCCTTTTTTGTATTTTCTCTCTGGGATTCAGCTTTGTTGTTTTCTATTTACCCATTTTTCAGTTTGCTAATCCTGTCTTCTACTTGTTAAATCCATCCATTGAATTCTGAGTTTTAGATATTGTACTTTTCTGTAAAAAATTTCCAAATGATTCTGTTTTGTAGATTCCAATTTTCTGTTGAGAATCTCTCTATTTCATTTTACTTATCTTTCCAATACTTTTTCTTGAACATAGTAAGCATAGTGTTTTAAGTCCTTATCTACAAACTCTGATATCTAGATCATCTGTAGGTGTGTTTCAATATCTGCTTTTTTAAGCTTGGTTTTAGGTCATATGGTCCTGCCTATTGGTATGACTAGTAATTTTTAATTGGATTCCACAGACTGTGTATAAGACTAGCATTTTCAGATAACGTTGACTTCCACCAGATAGGATTCATTTTTTCTCTTGCTTGACAGATAGTTTGGGAGATTTATCACCTTAATCCCATAAAGGTCTGAGCTAGGATACAGTTTTGGTTAAGTCTGGTCTGTCTCTCGTGTTTTTTGGTAACTAGAGCACAGCTTTTTAGTGTTTTAAAATGAAATCCTGGCATGAGTCTTTTTCAGGATTGGGAGACTACAGGAAAGCCAGCTATGATTTGCAAAGGTTTTCATAGTAGACTTTAATCTCATGCTCTGTGCAACTCCAAACTTCAGCAATTGTATTAAGGGGAAATCAGCCAAGGTTTTGAGACCTTTCAGATCTTTACTTTTTCCCTGTGTGACCATCAAAATTATTGCTGATTTTTGTATCTTTCAACCCTCTGCCTGGGGCCAATCCTGAATTCAGAGTTGCAATCTATGGTCACAATTGGCAACTATCCCCAGTGATGAAGAAGTTATGGGCCACAAGTTTATCTCCGAAAAGTCCTCCTATTCTTCCAAAAATTTAGTCTCTTCATTCATTATTGCTTCTACAGTTCTGGGTTTTTTAGATGTTCATGAGGGGAATATTGGTTATCTACAAACAACTGTGTTCTAACAGAATGGAAGTCATGGTCATCTCATTTGATAACAAATCCATTAGGGCAAAAATCTACAAGTTAGTCTTGAGTTCTCTCTCTAATATTCCACATCAAATCCACTGGAGAATCTTACTTACTCTCCCTTCACATTATAGCAAGAATCACGTCACTTCTCACAACTTTTAACACTATCAATCTGATCTGAGCCATTATCATCTCTCACCTGAATTATTGCAATAACATACTAACTGGACTTCCTGCTTCTATCCTTTCTCTACATATATATGTATTTTTTTGAGGTACTAGGATTATGAATCCAGGACCTCCTATGTGGGAAGCCGGGACCCAACCACTGAACCACATCGGCACCGAACTACAGAGGCTCCCCTGATTTGGCCCCTTCATTTGTTTGCTTGTTGCTTGTTTTTATTTTTAGGAGGCACCAGAGACCGAACTGGGACCTCCCACATGGGAAGCAGGTGCTTAACCGCTTAAGCCACATCTGCTCCCCATCTACTTATATTCTCTTAAAATATATCATATCATGCCTTTCTTTTGTTCAAAATATTCCAATAACTCCATATTTTCCCTTAGAATAAAAGTCATAATTCTTTAATGTCCTACAAGGCTCTAGATAACCTGCCTCCCTCTTTGATCTCATTCTTTCCTAGTGCTTTCCCTGTTAATCACTCTGCTACAGCCATACTGGACTCTGTGATTTTCCTTCTAATAAGCCAGGTACTTTTTTTGCCTTAGGGTCTTTACCTGGTTCTGAATTCTTATAGAACTACTCCTTAGATATCTGTAGAGCTACCTCCTTAAAATTTCTGCTTAAATATTACCTTTTCAAAGAGGCTTATACTGATCACTTTATTTTAAATTGCAATGGCAACACCTCTACTCCACATAAGCATGACTGATTCCCTTATGCTGTAGTACTTTTAATATTTGTTATGGTGCTTCTCACCTTGCAACATACTTTACACTTAACTTTTTTAACTCATCACCCTCCCCATTATAATAGAATGTACACAAAGGTAAGAGTCTTTATCTTATTAAAAGATACATTCCAAGCTCCTAGAATGGAGCCTGGCACACAGGAGGGAATCTGTAAATATTTGACAAATTAATGATTGGAACATATGTCACACGTAATTATTTGGTTCTTTTCAAAAGCACTGTCTACTTCAAAATAAAGAGCTAAATCTAATTTGGACATAATTAACACAACCTTGGAAGTCTGATGACTACCTATATGAAACTTTCTCCAAAATTCTTAGCCTCAGTAACACACTCACAGTCTAGTCAATTTTGACTTTTCTAATTCATTTGAATATGGACTATATTTTTTCTTTTCTCTGCAAGTTTTACAGCTGCTGCCTAAGAGAGTACTCTCTAAAAGAATAAACACTCCACACTCTCTTCCTTTATTCTATTCACTGTTGAGAACAGGACAGAGGTATGAGGATGCAGGTAGAAAGGACATTTCAAAAAGTATAAACACATTCTGTTTGAGGGGATCTTGTCTTTAGGAAGCTGCTACTGTACCATATATCAGATCTGTATTGCTCTATACTCTGAGGAATTTAGGAAACAGATGTTACTATTTCAAATTAATGACAGAATTTAGTCTGAAATGGTGAAATAAGGTTTGCTTTCTAGAAGAAAACTGTATTAAGGCTGAGTCTCCTCCTTGTGATGGGCACCAATTAACACCACTCCTATACCATTCTTGGTTAAGGGTCTCAGCTTCATAAGCTCCTCCGGGAGAGAATAGGAAATAAGTTTCTTTTGGAAGAAGTTAAGGCAAGCAAAAGAAGAAAGTACATACAGCTTCCAAACTTCAGTGGGCAGGCATGCACATCCATCGGGAAATCTTCCAAATGCATAGGGCACTCAGCATGAATTGTTAACCTAAAAGGTAGGAGAACAGAAAATGAAATTAAGCTAAATTTAATGGCCTTAAACACTGGGTTCAGCTCCTGTTAATCAGCAATGGAATGATCCTAAGAATAGCAGGATTTTTTTTAAGTTCAGTGAGATTCAAGTTTTTATGAACACAAGGGATGGGTTAAACGGACTAGATAGCCTATCAAAGCAGTATTCAGTATTCAGATAATTAGATCATTTCTGAATCCCACCCTACCACCTTTAGAAAAACAAACTTAACTTATCTGCCTTAACTGTACTTCCTTAACCATTCCTCAAGAAGCTTGAAAACACCAGGTCACTGAAGCATTCACTTCTGATCATTTTATTTATCTCTAAAATTGGGTTAATAATACTGATTCCTCTCAGCAAGCTATCACATAAGTCAACCAATTTAAAGATTACAGTGGAGAGGAGAGATGGGTACAGAGAATATTTTTACCCGGATGATGAACAGTTACAAAATATGGCTCAGCCTTTTGCAGCAACTGCTGTCTTTGTTAAAAGAGATGGCTCTTGGAGAACACACAAATCTGTACACACACATGGCAACTGACCAGGGAAAAAAACAAAGGCAATGGAGGACAATAGAAACCTCAGAGATCAAGAATGAAGAGCTCATGATTTCCCAAGAGTGGCAACATATGCATGGATTCCTCAGTGGGATCTGGATGGAGTAGGATGTGCCATGTCCACATACCCAAGTAGGAAACTCTGGAAGCAGCACTCCTTACCATCCCAGACAACAAGGGGGTTTAGTATTCTTCTGTCTTCACTTCCACTTTCCCTCCCTGTCAGAAATAGTCTTTGAAGTCTTATAGTGTGTGCTCAGTTACAGGAGTGAACCTGACAACATGGTCCAGGACCCCAGCGCCTTTCCTTTCTAATGGAGGGAGAGAAATACTCATAAGTATATGAACATACACAGAAACACAATTACAAATTGCGATAAGCATTATGAAGAGGTACAGGATACAATGGGACTTATAGTACTGTATCTAAGTAAGAATAAGCCTCATTTCCCTTTGGCAAATAAATTGAAATTGCAGTTATATAGAGTGGTAAAGTAACAAGATTATGCACTTTGGAGTCAGGCAGACATAGATTCAAATTCTGATTCCACCCCTTTCAAGTTGTGAGATCTTGTCGAAACTACTTGTTTGTTCTATTCTGTTCACCACTCGTATCCTCATTACCCAGTACAGTGTTTAGTACACAGCAGGAATTCAGAAAATATATATTGAATGAATGAATGAATACATGAATAAATGGAATTTGAAAAAAGAACTGGGACTACTTCAGTATGCAACAACATGGATGAATTGCCCAAAACATCTTATGCTGAGCAAAAAAGCCAGACGTTAAAGGTAACATGTACTATGATATCATTAAAATGAAATTCTACAAAAGGAAAAACTAATCTGGTGGTGGTTACATGGGTGTATACATTTCAAAGCTCCTCAAACTGTATGCTATAAAAGGATGAACTTCAATATATGTAAATTATATGGCACTAAATTTTATTTAAAAAGAAAAATGTAAACTTGAAAACAAAATAAATATATATGCATTTTGGCTCCAGATATGATGTGAATTTTTTCTAAGATTTCTTTGGGAAATCTTTCCTATAATGATGTTCTAAAGCTTCAAGCAGATGCCTAGTCAGTCTAAATAATCTATGCCAAGGTTTTCCTTCTGATTTATTTTAAAAATTTTGAGTCTCAAATTCCCTTGGCCTATAGTAGCCTCCTATGCAGAAATGGGACGCACATAGCAAATATTCAGAGTTCTCTGGAATCTGGCTCTGATGAGCTGATTCTAGCTGGCTTTCATACCTCCTGGTTAAAATCCCTCCCATTCTCTGGGAGTTCTAATAAATTTAGAAGCTGTTCATCAATCATAGTGTCACTAATTCATCCAGTAGCTTCCTCCCTTAGACAGGCACTCCTACTCATACCTGTTCAGGGTCCAAGTATGCTTTGGGATCAGAAGCTATGCCTAATGAAACATCAGTATATCAAACTGAGAGGGATATGTCTCACTTCCTAGGCAATTACCAACGTAACCTGTTGAGGAAGTGTCTTGATGAGGCAATAAATAAATAAATGAAATGCCTATAAGAAATCCCATGTGCAAAGTCTCCTTTTCTCACTCTCTTCAACACCAGTGTTATAGTAGTAGTGTCAGGAAGCAATATTCTATCAAGAAGATATTTTTCCTACGCTATTGTTGCCTAACACTTCTCTGAGGCTGATGAGGGTGAGATACTGGGGAAATATTTATTGGCAAATTATAGACATCCAGGTGTCTAGGAAGGCACAGGAGGTTCAGTGTATAATTATTATCATTGTGGTGACCATTGCTAATAGCCCATGAGATTCCCACAGTTTGTTACAACTTTGCAAGAACATTAACAGTGATGATCCTATTGAGGCCTGCCCCTAACATTTTGGAGGCAGGGTCCCCAATTTCCTGGAACTAAGGATGGTACTGGCCCCATTTGTTCCCCATGTTGACTCTGTGAGGAACATATTACAGGCATTATTATCAACTCTATGTCAGAGACCAGAACTCAGAGTCACACATCCTGGAAAACATGATTACAAATCCACGGTTCTTTCTACATCAGCTATCTTCTATTCATCTGAGGATAAATGAATCCTCAGTTCCTTCAGGAGTCTTTCAGTCATATGAGAGACTTTAATTATCTATGGCTACCTTCGAGCAAACATTTTCTAAGTGCAAGGTAGTTGTGGGAAGATACAAGAGAAGGAAGAAGAAAGAGAAATGCACAGCCATAGCCCCTGCCATCATGGTGACTACTATTAAAGAGGGAGGCAGATAATATTCCCAGTTGATTAACACAGGGCAGGAGTTGAGTATATTAGGCTCCGTACATTCAGGATGCTTCCTGCTGCAGAGAAAGCTTGAAGGGTCTTGAAAGTTTTAGCTACATAGGAGAGAGGGAAGGCAGTGTGACACAGGTCAGAGAGCATTAGGATGTGTTTAAGCCTGAAGGAAAAGAGCACCACACAAGTGAGCTTGTGAAGTATCTTTCACCCACAAATATCTGCTTTCTATTCTGTGCTCTTTGCTTAGGTGGGATGAGTGAGAAGTGGATAGGGAGGGCAATAGGAAAGTTATTATAAACCAGTTCTGCTTCTAATCAGAAATAACTACCCCTTTGCATCTTGTCTTTATAATCTATTTGTTGTGACCTTATTATCCATGACCCCCAGGACTACTGGGTAAATATAAAGTAATTTTCCCTTGGCATTACTCAAAGGAGGTAGTATCTTGGAAATACTAATGTCAGTGGAGAGAGGAAACACAATTGTCTTTATTAAAACCTCATAGAATCCTTTTAAATCTGTTCTAGATTGCTAAAGCTACTTAAAGTAGATACCACAAAATGGATTGGCTTTTAACAGTAGGAATTTACTTGTTTAAAAGCTTACAGTTTATAGTAGAATACCAGTAAGTCTACTTTAGTCCATAGTTCATTCCCAAATCCTGAGGATTCTGGGATAGTGATGTCCACTTTAGGCTGAGAAAAATGTCCAACTCAAGGCATGATCAGATGATGCTTTCTCCCTGAAGACTGGCTGCGGGTGATCCTGGACTCTTCTGCCACATGGCAAGGCACATGGCAGCATCTGTTGGTCTCTCCCTTTTCACATGGATTTTGTTGCTTTCACTTTCTTGCTTCAGTGGCTTTCTCTCTCTTTGTCTGAATTTCATTCCCTTATGAAGGACTCCAGTAAGAAGATTAAGTCCCATGCTAAATGAGATGTGTCACATCCTAACACATGGAAATGGATTAACTTTAAGAACATATTTTTATGGGGCCCATATGGCTTCAAATCATTGCAGTATCCAACATAAGGAGCGGATTTCTCAGTGAAATATTTATATTTTGTGCCTGTTCCTTTGAGACATGAAATCCCTTTTAAGCCTTAGGAATATAGGGTGGATTGGGGGATATTACAGGCTGGGCTTGAGAACTGAGCCTTGCCCAAGAAATGGAACATTTTGTAAATATTCAAGAATCCAATTAGAACCGGCTAGTTCCAACCTCTTACTATTGAGATAAAGGAATTGAAAATGAGATGAGTAGGGATTTGCCCAAGGGTACACCCTTGGTTTCTGTCTTTTGACCTGGTATGCTTGCTAATACACCTGAGCATGTTTCAGTTGTCTAGTCTGCTTTGAGAAATATCTACAATTGCTCTGATCATTTGTGAGGTGGTCAAACATCCATCAAGTTTAGCAGTTAGCCAGGATTGGAGATGCTGGCCAGTTGGCCACCTAGAGGCTGGTTGATAGGAATACAACTGAGCTTGATTTTCCTGTTACATTCTTCCAAAGCTGTGTTTCTTAGCCTCATTTTCTTCGTTCATCTAATGGATGAGAGTATTGGAGGTACTTTGAGACTGTATATACCCCCCAGATAATCATGTACTTAAAGCTAATCTATTCCTCTGGGTGTAAACCAATTATAGATGGGGCCTTTTGATCAGGTTACTTCAGTTAAGGGCTTTTGATTAGATTACTTCAGTAAGACGTAACCCAGGGTGGATCTTAATACTTTTACTTCAGTCTTTTATAAATAAGATGACTATGGACAGAGAGACAGAAATCCAGAGGAAGCCAGAAGCTGAAGCAATGAAACCTTGAAGAGAAAGAACAGCAGCAAACACTGTCATGTGCCTTGCAATATGAAAGAGGAATCCAGGATCACTGGCAGCCAGCCTTCAGGAAGAAAGCCTTGTCTGGTGATGCCTTGATTTGGACATTTTCACAGTCTCATAAGTGTAAGCTTATTTAAGCTTAAAAGTTAATAAATTCCCATTGTAGACTTGCAGGAAGATGGAGGATTAGAGAGGCAGAGGGCTCACTTCGCGCCCAGCAAAAATAGGTAGAGGACAGGCAGAAACTGACTGGAAAACTATTCTAGGTCTTAGGACACCAAGGGAAGGCTAGACACCACCCAGAAGAAAGAGGGGTGAAGGAAAGGAGTCTCAGCTGGCTGGAAATATCCCATAAGTAAAGCTGCTGCAGCAGCTGCTGGTGCCCATCCCCCACTCTCAGAGCAAACAGCAGTGGGTTCTATGGACCCTGGCCAGCAGTTACAGACTGAGTTGGATAGCAACTCAAAAAAGAGGAGAGAGAAGGACACAACCTATGGCAAATTCAGATTTTAGCCAATGAACTTGGTCTTAGGTATTCCAGGGGTCTCACATTTCCAGGCCAGGTGGGGCTGGGACATTGTTTGCCCTTAGACCCACAAGGAGCTAAAGATAATCTGCCTTCTCAAACACCCTCCCTACTGCACTCATTGCTGATGATGCAGAGGGAGGGAGGCTGCAGCCAGACAAGGGATTAAAGCAGCTTTGGAGAAAGTTTGTTTGCAAGGCTTCACCTGCTCTGAGGACATTGACTCTGCATCACCCACCTGGGTGGAGTTACAGTGAATGCATTCTCCCCTAGAGTATGGGATCTGAGCAGAGCGTTCTCACAAAGAGTGCCATCTGCTGTAAGACCAGGAAAGTGTATGTAAAGAAGGGGAAAATAAAAGAGGCGATCTGGCACCTTTACTGCCCCCCTCCCCCAGGCACTTGGACACTGGCCTACACCCCATTACTGGGTCATTAGCCCTGGTATGAGGAGTTAAACAGGGGCAATCCTAAGGATTTATAACAAGTTGAACCAAGAATCAAATACAGTGGTAGCACATAGCTACTTAATAGTAAATCCCTAGGCAAGAGAGAGAAACTGACGTTCAGAATAAATGCACCATCATAATCAGATGCCAAGACATCAGTAAAAATAACTACAAGCCATACTAGGGAAAAGGAAGATATGGCTCAGGTAAAGGAGCAAATCAAAACTCCAGATGAGACACATGACTTGAAATAACTAATCAATGATGTTCATACAAATCTCCTAAATCAAATCATGGAGTTGAAGGACAACATGGCTAAAGAAATAAAAGCCATAAAGAAGGCACTGGGTGAGCAGAGAGAGAAATTTGAAAACTTGAATAGAAAAATAACAGAGCTTATGGAGATAAAAGACACAATAAGAGAGATTAAAAATACAACAGAGGCATACAACAACAAATTTGAAATCATAAAAGAAAGAATCAGGGATGTAGATGACAGAACAGCTGAAATTGTAAAAAGAGAAGAACTGAGAGAGAAAAGGATGGAAAAAATTGAGCAGGGGCTCAGGGATTAAAATGACACCCTGAGGAACACGAACATATGTTTTATGGGATTTCCAGAAAGAGAAGGGAAGGGAGAGGGGGCAGACAGAGTATTTGAGGAAATAATGGCTGAAATTTTTCATCTAATGAAAGACATGAGCATACATGTCCAGGAAGCACAGCATACTCCAATCAGAATAAATCCAAACAGACCTACCTCAAGATGCATAATATTCATAATGCCAAATGCCAAAGATAGAGAAAATTCTGAAGGCAGCAAGGGAGAACATCACATACAACTGATGCTCAGTAAAACTTAGTGTGGACTTCTCTATAGAAACCATGGAGGCAAGAACGCAGTGATATGATATAACTAAGGTCCTGAAAGAGGAAAAATTGCCAGCCAAGAATTCTTTATCCAGCAAAACTATCCTTCGTATATGATGGTGAATTTAAAATATTCACAGAAGCCTCCCCTCAATTAGAGGTGGAGTGAACAACACCATCCCAGAATCCTCAGGATTGGGGAATGAACTATGGACTAAAGTAGACTTACTAGTATTCTACGATAGACTTATTGTGATCTACCAAAGGAAGAAATTATATCATTGATGTGGAGGCTGTGGCCACTGGATATTGTGAGGGCAGGGAGAGGGAAAAATAGGTGTAATATGGGGACATTTTCCAGACATTGGAATTGTCCTGGATGACGTTGCAATGACAGATAGAGGCCATTATGTATCTTGTCATAACTTACAAAATTGTGTGTGAGAGAGTGTAAACTACAATGTAAACTATAATCCATGCTTAGTGGCAATGCTCCAAAATGTGTTCATCAATTTCAATGAATGTACCACACTATTGAAGGATGTTATTAATGTGGGAAAATGTGGGAGATGTGGAGAGTGGGACATATGGGAATCACCTATATTTTTAAGTAACATTTATGTAATCTAAGTATCTTTTAAAAAAATAATAAGAATTATATCTAAAAATTAAAATAAAATATTCACAGATAAACAGAAACTATCATAAACAAGAATCTGACTCTTCAGGAAACACTAAAGGGAGTTCTGCAGCCATAAAAGAAAAGAGAGGAGAGAGAGGCTTAAGGAGAGTGTAGAAGTGAAGACTATCAGAAAAGGCAATTGAAACGGTAAAAAGACAGACAAAAATAAGATAGGACATATGAAAGCAAAAGGATAAAAAGATTGAAGTAAATACTGCCTTTACAGTAATAACATTGAATGTTAATGGATTAAACTACCCCATCAAAAAACAGACTGACAGAATGGATAAAAACCATGAGCCATCCATATGCTGTCTTCAGGAGACTCACCTTAGACCTACAGATGCAGACTGAAAGTGAAAGGTTGGAAAAAGATGTTTCATGGAAACAGTAGCCAAAAGAGAGCAGGGGTAGCTATACTGGTGTCAGACAATACGACATTAAATGCATAAAAGTGTTGAGATGCAGAAGGCCATTATCTAGTGAAAAAGTAAAAATCCACCAGGAAGGAGTACAGTCATAAATACCTATGCACCCAACCAGGGTGCCCAAAAATACATGAGGCAAACTCTGACAAAAACTGAAAGAAAAAATAGATATCTCTACAATAATAGTTGGATACTCAACATGCCACTCACATGAATAGATATAACAACTAGGCAGAATATTGATAAAGAAACAGCCAGTCCCTTCTATTCAAACCTACATGTGATGCTGGAGTTTTTTAGGTATACTTCCAGAGACTGGAGCCTCCCGCCTACCTATGTGCCAGGTGTGCATGAAATCTAGGTGGAGCTGCAACTCCTACCCTACAGCTCAATG
>JAKSZT010054514.1:590380-650781 GCA_026826555.1 Tolypeutes matacus
GATCTGACAGACATATATAGAACATTCCATTCCAAATCAGTAGTTTATAAATTCCTTTCAAGTGCTCATGGATCTTTGCCCAGGATACATTACATTAGGTCATGAAACAATTCTCAATAAATTTAAAAGGATTGAAATTATACAAAATACCTTCTCTGAACATAATGTAATACAGCTGGAAATCAATAAAAGGCAGGAAAGGCGAAGATTTGCAAATATATAGAGACTAAACAACACAGTGCTAAACAATCATTGGGTCAAAGAAGAAATCACAAGAGAAATTAGTAGATATTTCAAGATGAATGAAAATAAGAACACAATTTATCAAAACAGATGGGATACAGTGAAGGCTGTGCTGAGAGAAATTTATAGCCTTCAGTGTTTACATTCCTAAAAGTTTATGTTAAAAAAGAAGAAAGAACTAAATCAAAGACCTAACTGAACACCTGGAGGAACTAGAAAATGAACAGCAAACCAATCCCGAAGCAAACAGAGATAGCAAAGATTAAAGCTATTTCTCTAGAAATAATTAGAAATAAATGAAACTGAGAACATGAAAACAATAGAGAAAATCAACAAAACAAAAAACTGATTATTTGAGAAGATGAATAAAATCAACAAACCTTTAGCTAGACTATCAAAAAAAAAGAGATACTGCAAAGAAATAAAATCAGGAATGAAAGGGGGAACATTACAACTGACTCCACAGAAATATAAAAGGATAATAAGAGGATAATATGAGAAACTGTATGCCAACATTATAGACAGCCTAGATGAAATGGACAGATTCCTAGAAATGCACAAACAAGCTACATTGACTCTACAAGAAATACAGGACCTAAACAGTCCAATCACAAGCAAAGAGATTGAATCAGTCATCAAAAATCTACATGCAAAAAAAAAGTCCAGGACTAGATGGTTTCACAGGTGAATCTACCAAACATTTCTGGAGTTAATATCAATCTTGTTTAAACTCTTCCAAAAAATTGAAAAGGTGGGAAAATTATCCAACACATTTTATGGAGCCAACATCATCCTATCAGCAAAGCCAGATAAAGATACTACAAGAAAAGAAAATTACAGACCAATTACTCTAATGAATGTAGATGCAAAAATTCTCAATAAAATACTTGCAAATCAAATCCAACAGCATATTTAAAAATTATACACCACAATCAAGTGGGTTTTATTCCTGGTATACAGCAGTGGTTCAACATAAGAAAATCAATTAACATAATACACCATGTAGCCACTGGGCAATTTGATGTAATTGTGAATTCCAAAAATATAATTGGATCATGCTTGTAAACTGATCTGTTAATCTGGGCATGATTAAATTGTGATTAGGGCATTAACTGGGCCACATCAGTAGGGCATTGAGCCCCATCCCTTGGTGGGTGGGGGAAGAAAATATAAAAGGCATCACAAAGAACAGAGTTGCAGCAGTTTTTGAGAAGCAGTTTTGGTGTTGGAGTTTTGATGTTGGAGAGAAGGCCCCAGGAGAAGAGAAGTGAGACGTTCGCCTGATAGTCTCCAGCTGACCATGTGGAGGAACCAGAAGAGCTAAGCCCGGAGAGAAACGCAGCCCCGGGAAGAGAGGAGCCCAAGAAGCCTGAACCCTGGCAAACTTCGGCAGCTGTCTTGCTCCAACACGTGGAAATGGACTTTGGTGAGAGAAGAAACTTATGCTTTATGGCCTGGTAACTGTGGACTTCTAGCCCAAATAAATACCCTTTATAAAGACCAACCCATTTCTGGTATTTCACATTAGCACCCCTTTGGCTGACTAATACACACCATATTAACAAATTGAAGGATAAAAAAACACATAGTCATCATGATTGATGCAGAAAAAGTATTTGACAAAATCCAGCATCCTTTCTTGATGAAAATATATCAGAAGATAGGAATAAAAGGAAAGTTCCTCAATATGATAAAAAACATATGGAAAATCCCATAGCCAACATCGTGCTTAATAGGAAGAGGTTGAAAGCTTTCCCTCTAAGATTGGGAAGAAGACAAGAATGCCTACTGTTGCCACTGTTATTCAATATTGTGCTAGAAGTTCTAGGTAGAACAATTAGGCAAGAAAAAGTAATAAGAGGTATCCAGACTGGAAACAAAGAAGTAAAACTCTCGCTATTCACAGATGACATGATCCTATATTTAGAAAACTCCAAAATTTCTATGACAAAGGTATTAGAGCTAATAAATGAGTTCAGCATTTAAAAAGTGGCAGCTTACAAGATCAACATGCAAAAATCAGTGGTGTTTTTATACACTAGTAATGAGCAAGCTGAGGTGGAAATTAAGGGAAAAAATTCCATTTACAATAGCAACAAAAGAGACCCAGATATCTAGGAATTAATTTAATCAGGAATGTAAAGGATTTGTGTTCAGAAAATTACAAAACACTTCTAAAAGAAATCAAAGAAGACCTAAACAAATGGAAGGACATTCTGTGTTCAAGAATTGGAAGACTAAATATGGTGAAGATTTCACATCTACCCAAACTGATTTATAGCTTCTACACAATCCTAATAAAAATTCAAACAGCTCACTTTACAGAAATAGAAAAGTCAATTGTGAAACTTACTTGGAAAAGGGTCCAGAGTAGCCAACATTCTAAAAAAGAAGAACAAAGTCAGAAGACTCATGCTTCCTAATCTTCAAGTGTATTGTAAAGCTACAGTGGTTCAACATAATGGTATTGGCATAAAGGTAGAAACATTGATCAATGGAATTGAATTGAGAGTTCAAAATAGACCCTCACCTCTATGGCCAACTGATTTTTGATAAGCCTACCAAGTACACATTACTTGACAGAAAAGTCTCTACAACAAATGGTGTTGATAAAACTGAATATCCATAACCAAAAGAATGAAAGAGGATCCCTATCTCACTCTATACAAAAATCACCTCAAAGTAGATCAAAGACCTAAACATAAATGCCAGGACCATAAAACTCCTAGAAGATAATGCAGGGAAATATCTTCAAGATCTTGTGGTAGGTGAGGATCTCTTAAAACTTACGCCCAAAGCATGAGCAATGAAAGAAAAAACAGATAATGGGACCTCCTCAAAATTAAACACTTCTGAACCTCAAAGGACTTTGTGAAGAGTGTAAATATTTTCTCAATGGGAGAAAATATTTGGAAATAACATATACAACAAGGTTTTAACATCCATGATATATAAAGAAATCCCACAGCTCAACAATAAAAACACAAATGACCCAATTAAAAAATGGACCATAGACCTGAACAGACATCTTTCTAAAGAAGAAATACAAATGATGAAAAAACACATGAAAAAATGCTCAACATCACTGGCTATTAGGGAAATACAAATCAAAGTTACAATGAGGTATCATTTTACACCTACTAGAATGGCCAGTATTTAAATAAAAACATAAATCTACAAGTGTTGGAGAGGTTATAGAGAAATAGGAATGCTTATTCACTGTTGATGGGAATATAGAATGGTACAGCAACTCTGCAAGTCTCTTTGGAAGTTTCTAAGGAAGTTGACATAGATTTGCTATGTAACCCAGAAGTATCAGATGATCTGAGAGCAGGTACACAAACAGACATCTATACACCGATGTGCATAGCAGCATTATTCACAATTGCCAAAAGAGGGAAACAATCCAGATGTCCATCAACAGACAAAGGAATAAACAAACTATGGTATATACACATAATGGAATAAGGACTATACTTGTTAAATATATGTCCCAGAGAGTTAAATTTTTGTTCTGTTCATGTGCCAGTTGAGCCCTGAATCTCACCAGAGTTGCAGCACCTACTCTCTAGTTCATTGGACTCACCCAGGACAACTAACAAGGAGATGATGATGGACAACGCCCATTCCAAGGAACAGAGAGTGTCTGCAACTGCAAGCAAGACAGCCCCATCCAACTGCTCCATTTGGATCTAAGCCTCTCTCAATTAGGAGCAGAGTGGGCATCAACATCCCCAAATCCTCAAGACTGGGGAATGAACAATGGACTAGAGTAGGCTTATTATTATTCTAATATATTTATTATTATTCTAGCAATTGAAGAACTTGTATCATTGATTTAAAGGCAGTGGCCACCAGAGATTCTGAGGGGAAGGAGAAGAAAGAATAGGTGTAACACGGGGGCATTTTCAGGATATTGGAATTGTCCTGCATGACATTACAATGATGGATACGGGCCATTATATAATTTGTCAAAATCTATAAAATTGTATGAGACAGTGTAAACTATAATGTAAACTGTATTCCATGGTTAGTAGCAATATTTCAATATGTGTTCATCAATTTTAACAAATATATCACACTAATGAAAGATATTGTTAGTGTGGGAAAGTGTGGGAGGGGCTGGGGTGGAGCATATGGGAATCCCCTATATTTCTGATGTAACATTTATGTAATCTAAAGCTTCTTTAAAAATAAAAAAACAAACATTTAAAACTAAATAGCCGGGAAGCGGCTGTGGCTCAATCAGTAGGGCTCCCGTTTACCATATGGGAGGCCCCGGGTTCGGTTCCCGGGGCCTCCTGGTGAAGGCAAGCCCGCCCGCGTGGCGTGGTTAGCTGACCCAGCGAGCACAAGCAGCAAGGGGGCGATAAATGAATAAATAAATAAAATCTTTAAAAAAAAAAAAAAAAACTAAATAGCCAAAAAAAAAGAAGAAATGAAGTCGTAAAACATATGACAACATGGATGAATCTGGAGGACATTATATTGAGTGAAGCAAGCCAGACACAAAAGGACAAATATTGTATGATTTCACTCTTATGAACTAAATATGATGAGCAAACTCATGGAGTTAATATCTAGAATATAAGACACCAGAGGATAGAATGTGGTTAGAGAATGGAACGCTGGGGTTTAATCTGTGCAGAATTGATAAAAAGTTTGTTTGAAATTGTTTAAAAATGAATAGAAATGGTGAAAGGACATCATATGGTTTGTAATTAGTAGTGCTAAGATACTGGTATGATAATGGTTGAAAAGGAAAGTCTAAGGACATGTATATCATTAGAAGGAAAGCTAAAAAATGAAACATGGGACTATATAGAATAGCAAACTTTCTTGTGGAACATGTATATGTTTAATAGTGCATATATAAGAATGTTTTCCTCTGAAACAGGACAAACATATATTAATGTTACAAGAGGTTAATACCAGGGTGATATTTGGACAAAAATACAACCAAATCAAACTATGGACAGCAGTGTATAATAATATATTAATAATCTTCCATCAGTGGTAAAAAAAAGGAATCATGTTAAATAAAAGAAATTAGACAAAATATACCACATATTGTTTGACTCTATCTATGCAAAATGTAAATACAAATAAATTAAAGAGAAGGAAATAGATTAGCAGTTATATATGGCAGGGGAAAGATAGAGAGATTGAGAGGTCACTACTAAGGGGTAGGGATTTTTGCATTTGTTTGTTTTTGGGGTTTGTTGCTTTTTTCTTTTTCTTTTTTTTTCTTTTTTAAGTAATGAAAATGCTTTAACCAATATAGATATAAGTGATGAATGCACAACTCTGTGATTATATCAAATGACACTAATTGTACACTTTAGATGAATCGTGTGGTTTGTGAATGTTTCAATAAAATTGATTTAAAAAAGAAAACATAACCAGTGAAAAATTCCCCATTGTAAAAGCCAACCTATTTCTGGTTTATTGTAATACAGCAACTTAGCAAACTAAAACAAATTTTGGTACCAGAAAAGTGGGTTGCTGCTATTGCAAATATGAAAAATGTGGGAACAGTTTTATAAATGGATCAGGCATAGATTCTGGAAGAATTGTGAGGTGTTTGATAGAAAAGGCATAGATTGCTTTGAAGGGACTGTTGATAGAAATATGGATGGTAAAGGTACTTTCAGTGAGGCCAAAGCCACTTCTGATGAGGCCTAAGACAGAAATGATGAATGTTCCATTGCAAACTGGAATAAAGGTGATCCTTTGTTTTAAAGTGGCAGAGTACATGGCAAAATTGACTCCTGGTGTCAGATGGAGGTCAGAATTTGAAAGTGACGAGCTTGGATATTTAGCTGAGGAGTTTTCCAAACTAAATGTGGAAAATGTGGCTATACTTCTACTTACAGCTTATAGTAAAATGCGAGAGGAAAGTGATAACCCAAGAGCTGAACTCCTGGGCACACACACATACAAACAGAAATTGATGGTTTGGAAAATTCTGAGCTTCTGGAAAGCAAGTCCCCAGAGATTGATGTCCCATATGAGGATTTAACCAAACACGGAAACAGTCAACCATTTCCTTGCAAGTCAGGATTGGAAATTCAGTTATCCAGAAAGGATTTGTGGAAAGTCTTCCTGTCTGATGGTTGGGACCCCTGTGAGATGCATGCAAAACCAACAAGGTTTTGTGCAATCTGTATGAACAGACCCACTGCCAGCCTGGACTAAAAGGGACAAAAAATGGACAGATTGAAGGAAAAATGACTTCAAAGGCAGAACCATGGAAGCTGAGGTCTGGAATGAAGACATCTCAGGCAAAGAAAGTGATTTGTGTGGAAAGGATGAGTATGCCCTGACACTTGAAGAGGGCAGGCCTCTACCCCATTGTTCAGGAAGAGTTCTGCCACCCCAGGCTTCAGAGAGGGTGGGGTACGTTCACTGGTGATTTGGGAGAGTCTGGCTGCCACTCCGCTGTTCTGAGGGGATTGAGCCTGTGCCTGGGACATTGCAGAGAGTCTGGTTTCCACCCGTTTTCTCAGAGCGTGGAGCCTATTTCTCAGGGATTAGGGAGAGTCTGGCCATCACCCCAGTGTTCTCAGAGGGTGGAGTCTAGTGTTTGCCTTCACCCAGATGTTTAAGGAGAGTGAAGCTGAGATGGCCACTAACCAAGAACTGCAAAGGGCTGGGCTGCCACTCTATCAAGCCCAGAGGGCAAGGCATTGTTCCATAGATGACCCTCAGACCTTGAAACCTAATGGAGTATGCCCTGCAGGGTTTTGGAACTGTTTGGGAACCATGACTCCTGTTTTCCTTCCAGTTTCTCCTTATGGAAATGGATATATGTATCCTATGACTGCCCCTCTTTTGAATATTGAAAGCAGATAACTTGTTCTAAGTTTCACAGGTCCACATCCTGAGAGAATTTTGCCCCAACACAGCCTACATGTAAAACTGATTTTGATGAGACTTTGACTTTATATTGCTACTGAAATAATTTAAAGCTCCTCAGGATATCATGATGGAATGAATATATTTTTGTATTTTGCATATGGAAAGATCATATCTTTTTTGGGGTCTAGAGGGTGGAGTGTTCTCGTTTGAGACTATATGTACCCCAGAAAATCATGTGGGTTTGAAGTTATTGTAAATGGTTCCTTTTGATTTGGTTACTTTAGTTAAGGACCTTTGGTTAGATTATTTCAGTAAGGCATGACCTAGGATGGGTCCTAATCCTCTTACTGTAGTCCTTTATAAATGGGATGAATACAGAGAAAGAGATAGCCAGAGGAATCCAGACTCTGAAGCAACAAAACCTGGAAGAGAAGGGAGACCAGCAGATGCTGCCATGTGTCTTGCAATATGACAGGAGTCCAGAATTGCCAGGCAGCTGGTCTTCAGGGAGGAAAGCATTGTCTCATGAAACCTTGATTTGGACATTTTCATGGCCACAGAAGTTTAAGCTTATTTAAGTTTATAAGTTAATAAATCCCCATTGTAAAAGCCAATCTATTTCTGGTATATTGCATTCTGGCAATATCTAACTTTACTGTCTATTAAATGATTCCTTTCCCCATCCCTGGAAGCTGATTGAGTCATTGAGATGGAAAGCATTGACATCCAGAATAGGAAGTTTCTGCCACAAGATGGGGTGTAATTCAAAAGACCCCTGCCATGCATAGAGCCTCCCAATCCTGGTTAGCAGCAATGCTTCAATATGTGCTCATCAACTGTAACAAATGTACTACAATAATGAAGGATGTTGTTAATGTGGGAAAGTGTGGAAGGGGGAGGGAGTGGGGCATATGGGAATACCCTATAATTTTTACGTAACATTTATGTGATCTAAAGCTTCTTTAAAAATAAAATAAAATTAATTGAAAAAAGAGCTCTGCCATGCATAGAGCCTCCCAATCCTAAACTTGAAGGGAATATGTCTCCTTCTTCACTTATACAAGTTAAAACAACATTTATTCTTTTATTCAATAAAATTATTTGTACCTTCTCTGTTCCAGGGCCATTCTCCTGCCTATTCTCACTGTAGGAGAATCATCCTTGTACAGCCTTCCCTATTCTCTTTCTCTTTCCTGATGCCATAGGTTCTTCCATTTCATCCATATCATCAATATCAAAGGAAAAGCCTTCCCTTATATCCACTATCCCCTTGTTTCCATCAGAGTTCCACACCTGCACTTCTATACATTTTATTCACATGGAAAATATAACAGTCATTAAATAATTGTATTTAAGTAAGATGTTTGCATGTCTGTAGCTCCTTCCTGGAGGTATATGATAGCAGCTCAACAATGTTTCTTAAATGAACTCAACCATCCTCCCCTTCTATGGGCTCACTATGTATGTTCTGAAATGGATTCCTAAATGCATTTCACAGGTTGTATAGATAGGGATCATTCTCAAAAGTCTTCTGTTTGTGTTTAATAAACATGTACATTGTACTTATATAGTGTATCAGACAAGATACATGGGCCCAGCCCTAGGTGAGCTTGCTGTCTAAGAGGAACAGCATGCAAGTACCCAACACAATGTATTAAGTATGCAAATTCTATAAAGATACATAGAGGATGAAGGAGTTATTATGCCTGAGGCCATCACAGAAGACTTTATAGGATCAAGACTGTCTGAGATGAAGATTAAAGAATAAATTGGATAGCTCTGCCACATTCTCCAAGGGAGCAACAACAGTCCCCCGAGTGCAGGGGCAGTGTCTGGCAAAGGAGGATCGTCCACTAATGGGTTCTTGTTATTGATGAATAGCCTTACCAGTCTTTGCTCTTGTAATTGAAACTTAGCCTACTGTTATGGGGTGCCTAAGGGTTGCCACCTGAGAGCCTCCTTGTTGCTCAAATGTGGCCTCTCTCTAAGCTAAACTCAGCATACGAATTCATTACCTTCCCCCCCAGTGTGGGACATGACTCCTGAGGATGAGCCTCCCTGGCAACAAGGGATTAATACCAAGTGCCAACTGGCAATATGATTGGAAAAAGACCTTGATTAAAAGGGGAAAATGACAAATACAAATGAGTTCATATGGCTAAGAGACTTCAAAGAGAGTCTGGAGGTCATCCCAGAGGTAACGCTTACGCACACCTCAGTAGGATCTCATAGAACACCAAAGTGGATATCGCCACACACAGAGGGGCTCCTGAGGGCTCTGGAGACACCCAGGTCCTATATAAGGGGGGATAACTCCAAAGATTGATGCCTTATGGGTGGGCTCTACTTTGGAATCTGTGTTCCTGAGAGTGACAAAGTTGGACTCATATAAGTCCTCTCTGCACGTGGTCCATCAGTCCCTTCTATTCAAACCTATATGTGGTGCTGGAGTTTGTAGGCATACTTCCAGAGACTAGAGCCTTTGGTCTGCCCATGTGCCAACTGTGCCTGGAATCTCGGTGGAGTTGCAACTCCTACTCTACATCTCAATGGACTCACCCAAGTCAGCTGGTGAGGAGGTGAGGATGGACAACGGCCATCCCAGGGAATAGAGAGAGTCTGCAGCTGCAGGCAGGATAATCCCATCCATCTTATCCATGGGATATAAGCCCCCTCTCACTTGGAGGTAGAGTGGTCATCACCATCCCAGACTCCTCAGGATTGGGGAAAGAACTATGGACTCGAGTGGACTTACTGGTATTCTGTTGTAGATATATTGTGATTCAAGCAATGGAAGAAAATACAACATTGAGGTGGAGCCAGTGGCCACTGGACGCTTTCAGGGCAGGGAGAGGGAAAAGCAGTTGTAATACAGGGGCTTTTTCAGGACTTGGGAATTATCATGAGTGACATTACAACAACAGATATAGGCCATTTTACATCAGTATATAGCGTGCAGAACTGTGTGGGAGAGAGTGTGGTCTACAATGTGAACTGTGGTCTATGCTTAGTGGCAAAGCCCTAGGATGTGTATATCAATTGCAGGTGATGTGCCACAGTAATGAAAGATATTTTTGTGGGATGTTGTGGGAGGTGTGGGAGGTGGGGAACATGGGAATCCCTGTAATTTGTGTGTAACATTTATGTAATCTAAGCATCTTTTAAAATACAAAAAAAAATTTAATTAATTAAAAAAAAAAGAATAAATGGGGTAAGACAAGGTAAAGCATTCTAAAGAATATTACATTTGCCAAAGCACAATGGCATTAACAAGTATGGTCTGTTTGGGTAATGACTTGCTCGTGATTCAGTAAGGCTGGAGGGAAGGATATTATGTTTGGGGTTGAGGATAGCTGGAAAGTGGTGGGAAATTTTCCACTTAACTTATGGAATGGACTGCAGGGTGAGACTAGAGAAGCAGATCAATGAAGTGGTCATTATAGAAGTCCAGTTAAGAAACGATAGGGATATAAACTAAGACAGTAGCAGTGGAGATGGAGACAGACATTAAAATATTTAAGAGGAAAAATAAATTAAATTTTGCATTTAGGGACTGGACTTTTCTCAACTTTAGTTTCCTCACTTGTAAAAAATAAAAACTAGAGAGACAATGACTCCTACCCCTACATAACCCATTCATTTATTCAACAATTATTCATTCAATAATTGTGTGGGTTTATAGAGTGTTGGGAAGCACAAAACAGAAAATGGAAGTCAAAAGCTTTAACTACTCCAGAAGATTATCTTTATTATCATTATTTTTATTATATACAGAGAAAAATTCCAGATAGTTCAGCTAGGATCTTAATCTTTAGGAGAAATGGATGCTTCTGACTTTAGATCAGCAACATGAACAATCCTGTCAAATTTGCCTTATCCTGTTTCCTTTTAAGGTGTCTCTCTGTCTTCATGGATTCACTTGTGGAGCTCCACTAAGCCTGGTTATATTTTTGCAAGTGGTCTTTAAAGACCTTTCCAAAGTAGCTCAGAAGACTCTCAAAATGTGACATTCAGGAGCCATTTTGGAAGCAAGGACCTGCAGGCTAATTTATCACTCCTTGAATAGGATTTCCATTCCTGGCTGCCTCTGCCAGGAGCCATTTTGGAAATAAGGACCTGCAGGCTAATTTATGGGATTTCAATTCCTGGGTATGGATCATCAAGTATTGTTCAACTGGAAAATATTTGTTCACAGAATGATTTACAGTCCTGAAATAAACCACATTTATTAATAAAAAAAAAAATGTGACATTCAAATCACAGAGTCTCAGTCCCAGTCCAGGGTTTGGCCTGCTTAGATTCCTATGCAGATACCAGAAAGGAGGTAAGAGCAATCCAGGAAATACCCTTCTCTGGGGAAGGAGGATACAGATGGGAATCTGAGGCTCTTTTCAGCCCTGCATATGTGCATATACACGAACACATCTCAGTTATTTTCGTAATCTCACAGTACTTTGCGGCATGCTGGCTTCTTTGTCACCCTACCCTTTATTACTGCCATAACCGCCTAGTTTGTCGCTTTTATTTTCATACTTCCTTCCTACAATATATCAATGCAGTAGCCTTCTAGTGTTTCCCCCTCTTATATAGAGCAAAAACCAAAATCCTCACTACAGTTTACAGGACATTACACAAGTTTCTCTGTTCCTCTCCTGCTTATTTCCTATTCTGCCCTCCCTTGCTCTCTCTGCTCCCTTCACACTGGCCTCCTCACTGCTCTTTGAGTGACAGGTTCTCTTAAATTATGGCCTTTGCAATGGCTATTTCTTTCCTCCAAGAATGTTATTCCTCCAAATACCTAGATGACTAATCCCTGACATCTTTCTAGTCTTTGATTATCATCGTCCAAATGGTGCTTGCCCTGACCTCCACCCATTGTACTACCCACCCTCTGGGTAAGTACTTCCCACTCTCTGCTCTTTCATTTTCCAGAGCATATAACATTTAACATACCATATAATTTATTTTTTGTTTTTTCATCTGTGGCACTTCAAAATTATTTTATGAATCCCAAAGAGCATCTAGTTTTATTCCCACATATATTTTACATATGAGTAAACAGAAGAGAAGGGATTTGTCCCAAATCAACCAGCATGTCTGGGACAGAACTGACTGTTCAGGTTTCCTGATCCATTGGTATATTCAGCAAATATTCATTGACTACCTATTATGTGCCAGCTATTATTCTAAGCAATGTAACTACATCAGTGGACATACTAAGATGGTTTCCCTCTTCGAACGTACATTCAAGTAGGGCTAAACAAACAAACAAAAAAATAAACAAGATAAAAGTGTTCCTATTTCTCCACATCATCAGAAACCCTGACTTCTGGTGGCACTGTAGAATGGTATAGTCATTATGGAAATCAGTTCAGCAGGCCCTCAAAAAATTGAAACTAGAATTGCCATATGACCTGACAATCCCACTTCTGGGAATGTACCCCAAAAGAATTTAATACAGGGATTTGAAAAGATTTTTGTACACCAATGTTTATAGCAGCATTATTCACAATAGCAAAAAGGTGGAAACAACCCAAGTTTCCATCAACAGAAGAATGGATAAGCAAAATATGGTATATACATGCAATGGAATATTATTCAGGTATAAAAAAGAAATGAAGTTCTGATGCATGTGACAGCATGGATGAATCTTGAAGACATGTTGAATAAAATAAGTTAGACACAAAACAACAAATATTGTATGCTATAACTTACATGAAATACCTAGAAGGAGCAAACTTCATAGAGACAGATGTTAATTTAGAGGTTGCCAGGAGCAAAGAGTGCAGGGCAGAAAGAGGAAGTTATAGCTTAATAGGTACGTAGTTTCTGTTTGAGGTAATCAAAAAGAAGGGGTAATAGATGTCAGTGATAGTAGCACAAGATTGTGAATATAATTAATTATACTATTGATTTGTACACTTGAATATGGTTTAAAAGGGAAATTTTGTGCTCTATATAATTTAGTATAATAAAAAGTTTAAAAAGTGATAAAAATAAACAAAATAAAAAATAAACTATATAGTATATTGAAAGATGGCACACCTTAGGGAGAATATTTAAAAGATATAGGTTAGGGTTAGGGTTAGTAACCTATTATTGGGAATGGATTGAGATTTTCAATAGGGTGTTCAGAGAAGATCTTACTAAGTAAGTGACATTTGAGCAAAGACCTGAAGAAGGTGAAAGAAAGAGAGCCTGGTGGACACCTGGGGAAAGAACATTCAATGTAAAGGGAGTAGCAAATGCAAAAGGCCCTGAGGTAAAAGTGTGCCCAGTGTATTCAAGCAATAGCAACTAGGTGACTGTGGACATAGTGGAGAGATCAAGGGGGAAGGTTAATCAAAGATGAGTTTAAAGAGAAAAATACTAGATAGTTTAAGTCCTCCTAGGATACTTTATCTTTTACTCGGAGTGAAATGTGGAAGTATTGCAAGGTTTTGAACAGAGGAATGACTTGATCTGACTAATATTTTAAAATTGTTCTAGCAGCTATGAAATACTCACACCTTACATCATACTTAGTGATGAAAGAATAAATTATTTTCCCCTAAGATCAGGAACAAGATAAATATATCCTCTCTCTATTATTCAGCATAGGACTAGAGATTTTAGCTATCTCAGAAAGGAAAACAAGGGAGTTCTGGGAACATGGTAACAAAATAGACAGGCAGGTCTCAATTCTCTCACAAAAACAATGCAGAGGGTCATCCTATTTTGAGGTGGGCAACATGGGAATCCCAGTGGGTTCCGTGTAATATTTTAGGTAATCTAAGCACCTCTTAAAATATATGTATATATATATATATATAAATAACATTTTTGTAAGCAAATACACATATATGCATATATATTTATATATCATTTTACAAATGTTTGTATGTATTGTGAGAATTTTGATTTTTACCCATAATAAAAAAAAAAAAAAAAAACAATGCAGAAAGGGCCAAAAGCTAAAGGACCTGGTTTGGGGATCAGCAAATCAAGACAGTGCTACACAACTCCCAGGAGTGTGAGGGACAGAGAGACAAAGACCACTCAACAACAAACGTGAGTTACTAAACCCCCATGGCAGCCAGGAATGGCTCCCATGCCCCACCCTCAAAGCATTAAGCCTGGATAAAACCCCTGGCTCAATGCAGCCCACTAAGAGGGGAACAGACGTCTTCCTCTTTGTTGGTTATTTCAATGGAAGAGGAGGGTGAGTTGGAGGGCTTCTCTTCAGTGAATTTGGCCAGCAGAGCATGTTTTGAATCTCGGCTCTGGCCAGACAAGAAACAATGGAAAGGGGAGGTTGAAGGAAAAAGTTCAGAAGAAAATTTCACTGACAATTGTCTTCTGTTGACCAGTCAGGAAATTGCATGGAGAAAAACTGCTTTTAGGTCTTTATTAAGCCCCCTGGAGAAAATCTGTGCCACATTAATGAGTCCCTGAACCCATTTTTATAACTTAAGCTGGGCAATCTTAAAGATTAAACTCAAAGATTTAAACCAAAACTCAAAGAAGAGCTGTGAAAAATAAACACTAGGCAAGAGAGAGAAATTGACCATCAGAGTAAATTCACCAACATATTCAGATGCCTAGAGAGCAAAAAATTACAAGCTGTACTAGGAAACAGGAAGAGATGGCCCAGCTAAATGAACAAAGCAAATATCCTAAAGAGATACAGGATTTGAGACAAGTAATCAGTGATAATCACACAAATCTCTGAAATCAGTTCAAAGAATTGAAGGAAAATATGACTAAATATAAAGGATATTAAGAAGACAGTGGGTAAGTACAAAGAACA
Source organism: Tolypeutes matacus (assembly GCA_026826555.1). Taxonomy (NCBI): domain Eukaryota; kingdom Metazoa; phylum Chordata; class Mammalia; order Cingulata; family Chlamyphoridae; genus Tolypeutes; species Tolypeutes matacus. The sequence continues at coordinate 605,274 of JAKSZT010054514.1, forward strand.
ATTTTAAAGTCTAAAAAGAAAAATAACAGAACTTATGGGAATGAAAGACACCATAGATGAGTTTTAAATATATTACAGGCACATAAGAGGAAATTTGAATTACTCAGAGATGGAATTAGTGATTTTGAGGACAATATATCTGAATTAGAAAATACAAGACAAAAAAAAATAAAATAAAATAAAAATAAAAATAAAAGAAAATACAAAAGACCAGAAAGATAAAAGAATGGAAAAAATGGAACAGGATCTCAGGGAATTGAATGAAAACTCAAAACACAAACATTCACATTATTAGTGCTTCAGAAGAAGATTGTGGAAAAGGGGCACAAAGTTATTTGAGGAAATAATGACCAAAAATTTCCCAAATCCTTATGAAAGGTAAAAATATCAATATCCAAGAAGGACAACACACCCAAAGCAGAATAAATGCTAATAGATCTACTCCAAGACACCTACTATTCAGAATGACAGAACTCAAGAGAGGATTCTGAAAGCAGCAAGTGAAAAGCAAAGCATCACATACGAGGAAACCTTAATAAGTGCCAACCTCTCATCAGGAACTATGGAGGCAAGAAGAAAGTGGTATGATGTATTTAAGGTACTGAAAGAGAAAAACCACCAGCCAAGAGTTCTGTACACAACAAAACTGTCCTTCAAAAATGAGGGTGAGTTCAAAGTCTTCACAGTCAAACAAAAACTGAAAGAGTGTGTTATCAAAATACCAGATCTACAAGAGATGCTAAAGGGAGTGCTTCAGCATGAGAGGTAAAAACAAGGGTGAGAGACGTGGAGAAGAGTGTAGAAATGAAAATTTTTAAGAAGGGTAAATTAAAGGGTAAGAAGACAGACAATAGTAAGACATGGAAATAGAAAGTCAAAGGACAAAATCGATGAAGTAAGTAATAGTAATGAATGTTAAGGGCTGAAATTCCCCAGTCAAAAGACATAGACTGATAGAATGGTAATATATATATATATATGAGTCAACTAAATGCTGTCTACAAGAAACTCACCTCAGATGTAAGGACAGAGCCAGTTTGAAAGTGAAAGGTTGGAAAAAGATATTCCACGTGAATAAAAACCAAAAAAGAGCTGGAGTATCAAAACTAATATCAGACAAAATAGATTTTAAATACAAAACTGTTATAAGAGATGAAGAAGGCCATTATATATTAATAAAAGGGGAAATTCACCAAGAAGAAATAACTGTAATAAATATTTATGTGCCAAATATGGGTGCCCCAAGATACACGAGGCACACCCTAGCAAAACTGAAGGGAGAAACAGATATCTCTACATAATAGTTGGAGACTTCAATATACCACTCTCAGAATTGGATAGAACATCTGGACAGAGGATAAATAAACAGAGAGCTTGAATAAGACGATAAAAGAATTAGGCCTAAGAGATATTTATAGATTATTGCAACCCAAAAGAGCAGGATATACATTTTTTTCAAGCTCTCATGGATCCTTCTCCAGGGTAGACCACATGTTGGGTCATAAGACAGTTCTCAGTAAATTTTTAAATATTGAAATTATACAAACACTTTCTCTGATCATAATGGAATGAAGCTAGAAATGAATGATGAATGGAAAAATTGAAAATTCACAAATATATGGAGATTAAACAACACACTCTTAAACAGTCAGTGGGTCAAAGAAGAAATTTCAGGAGAATTCAGTAAATATCTTGAAAGGAAAGAAAATGAGAACACAACATATCAAAACCTATGGGACACCACAAAGACAGGGTTGAGAGGGAAATTTATGGCCCTCCATACTTACATTAAAAAAGAAGAAAGAGCTAAAATCAAAGGCCTAACTACACAAGGGAGGAACTAGAAAAAGGACAGCAAACTAATCCCAAACCAAGCTGAAGGAAAGAAATTGTAAATATCAGAGGAGAAATAAATGAAATTGGCAACAAAAAAATAAAAGAGGAAATCGACAAAACCAAAAGTTGGTTCTTGGAGATCAACAAAATCAACAAACTCTTATCTAGACTTCAGAGAAAAAAAGAGAGAAGGCACAAAAAAATAAAATCAGAAATGAGCAGAAGGACATTACCACTGACACTGCAGAAATAAGAGAGACCATAGGAGGATACTATGAACAGCTGTCTGCCAAAAAACTAGACAATGTAGGCGAGATGGACAAATTCCTAGAAAAACATGAACAAACTACACTGATCCTAGAAGAAATAGAAGACCCCAACAAACCAATCACAAGTGAAGAGATTGAAACAGTCTTCAAAAACCTCCTGTGGCAGTCTGATACTATTGATGAATTCCAAAAAGAAATACTGAATATGTTTGTAAACCTATCTGTTCCTCTGGGCTAGTGATACTCTTATATTGTATTGAATTCAGAGGTTAAACTTTTACTTGATTAAATTATGACTAGGGATTTAATTGGGCCACGTCAGTAGGACCAAGGGGGTGGGGACTCACAGAGAAAACTATACAGCAAAGGGGCAAGTGGGAGTCTTTTTGATGCTGAAGCCCAGGGAAGTAAACACACAGGAGAACACAGAGGAATAGAGACAGCTCCATATACATGGCAGAGGCCTTGGGAAGAGAGCCTAAGAGCCTCCAGATGACCTTGTGAGCAGCTGAGCCTGGAGAGAAACATGCCCTGGGGAGAGAGACAAAGCCTGAAGGAACTGGAACCACGGAGTCTTAAGAGTAAGAGGGAGGCTGAAACCTCACAGAGACCAGTAGCCATCTTGCTCCAACACATGGCAATCGACTTTGGTGAGGGAAGTAACTTACGTTTTATGATCTGGTAACTGTAAGATTCTAATCCAAATAAATACCCCTTTATAAATGCCAACAGATTTCTGGTACTTTGCATCAGCATCCCTTTGGCTGACTAATATGCCTCCCAAAGATGAAAAACCCAGCAACAGATGGCTTCACAGGTGAATTCTACCATCATTCAAAGGCGATCTAATACCAATAGTGCTCAAGCTCTTCCAAAAAATTGAACAGGAAAGAATGCTACCAAACTCATTCTATGAAGCCAACATCACCTTAATACCAAAACCAGATAAACATACAAGAAAATAGAAAATTATAGACCAATATTTCTAATGAATATAGATGCAAAAATCCTCAACAAAATACTTGCAAACAGACTCCATAGACACATTAAAATAATGATACACCATGATCAAGTGGGTTTTATCCCAGGTATGCAAGGGTGGTTCAACAAAAGAAAATCAATTAGTGTAATAAACCACATTGATAAATTGAAGAAAAATCACATGATCCTCTCGTTTGATGCAGAAAAGACATTTGACAAAATACAGCATCCTTTCTTGATTTAAAAAAACACTCCAAAAGATAGAAATACAAGGAAGATTTCTCAATATGGTAAAGTGCATATATGAAAAACCTACAGTTAGCATTGTACTCAATGGTGAAAGACAGAAAACTTTCCAGCTGAGATCAGGAACAAGACAAGGATGCCCACTGTCACGACTGTTATTCAATATTGTGCTAGAAGTTCTACCTAGAGCAATTAGGCAGGAAAAAGAAATAAAACACACCTAAATAGGAAATAAGAAGTAAAACTTTCAGTATTTGCTGATGATATGATCCTATATTTAGAAAATCCTGAAAAATCCACAACAAAGCTTCTATACCTAATAGACGAGTTCAGCAGAGTGGCAAGATAAAAGATTAATACTCAAAAATCAGTAGTGTTTCTATACACTACTAATGAGCAATCTGAAGAGGAAATCAGAAAAAATTCCATTTATAATAACGATTAAAATAATTAAATATTTAGGAATAAACTTAACCAAGGACATAAAGGATGTGTATTTAAAACATTGCTAAAAGAAACCAAAGAAGACTTAAATAAATGGAAGGACATTCCGTGTTCATGGATTGGAAGACTACATATCGTTAGGATGTCAATTCTACCCAAACTGATTTACATATTCAATGCAATCCCAATAAAAATCCCAACAGCCTTTTTTTTGCAGAAATCAAAAAGCCAATAATCAAATTTATTTGGAAGGGTAAGGGGCCCCAAATAGCCAAAAAATGTCTTTAAAAAGAGAAATGAAGTTGGAGGACTCTCACTTCCCAACTTTAAATCATATTACTTAGCTACAGTGGTTAAAAACAGAATAGTATTAGCATAAAGACAAACTGACCAACGGAACCAAGTTGAGGACTCAGAAATACCCTCACATTTATGGTTAAGTGATTTTTGACAAGGCTGTCAAGCCCTCCCAGCTGGGCCAGACAGTTTATTCAACCAATGGTGCTGGGAGAACTGGAGAGCCATATTCAAAAGAAAGAAAGAGGACCCCTATCTCGCACCTTATACAAAAATTCACTCAAAATGGATCAAAGACCTGAATATAAAAGCAACAGCCATAAAATTCCTAAAAGAAAATGTAGGAAAACATCTTTAAGTTCTTGTGGTAGGTGGTAGTTTATTAAACCTTATACTCAAAGCACAAGCAACAAAAGAAAAAATAGATAAATGGGACCTCCTCAAATTTAAAGTTTTGTACCTCAAAGGACTTTATCAAAAGGGTGAAAAAGCAGCCAACTCAATGGGAGAAAATATTTGGAAATCACATATCTGATAAGGGTTTAATATCTATGCTATAGATACTACAACTCAACAATAAAAGGAAAAATTACCCGATTAAAAAATGGGCAAAACTTGAAAAGACAATTGTCCAAAGAAGAAATACAAATGGCAAAAAAACACATGAAAAAATGCTCAACCTCACTAGGGATTAGGGAAATGCAAATCAAAACTACAATGAGATATCATTTCATAGCTATTGGAATGGCCACTATTAAAAATTCAGAAAACTACCAGTGTTCGAGAAGATGTGGAGAGATAGGAATGCTTATTCACTGTTGATGGGAATATAGAATGTTACAGCCACTCTGGAGGATTGTTAGGTAGTTCCAAAGGAAGTGGAATATAGACTTGCCATGTGACCCTGCAATACCACTACTGGGTATATACCCAGATGAACTGAGAGCAGTGACACGAACAGACATCTGCATACCAATATTCATAGCAGTGTTATTCACAATTGCCAAAATATGTAAACAACCCAGGTTGTTTGCCGGATGAATGAATAAACAAATTGTGGTTTATACACACGATGGAATATTATGCAGAATAAGAAGAAATGAAGTTGTGAAGCATACGACAATATGGATGAACCTGGAGGACATTATGTTGAGTGAAGCTAACCAGACACAAAAGGACAAATACTGTATGACTGCACTATTATGAAATAAATATATTGTATAAAATCATGTTCTTAATAATTAGAGTATAGATCACCAGAAAATAGAATGAGTTTAGAGAATGGAAAGCTGAGACTTAACTTGTGCAGAATTGGTAAAAATGATGTGTGTTAATCTTTGGAAATGAATAGAAATGGTGAAAGTACATCATAGCGTTTGTAACTAGCAGAGCTATGAAATAGGTATGACAGTGGTTGAAAGGGAAAGTCTAAGATCATGTATATTACTAAAAGAAAAGTTATAAAATGTAAATTGGGTTTGCTGTGTTATTCAGTCCCAAAGATGTACTATATTAATAATAGGGGGGTATGGAAAATTATGCCAAATGTATGTTAGGGACCATAATTACTGATTATATTCTGATGATATTACTTCATAATCTGTAACAAATGTTCCACCACAGTGTGGTGTGTTGGTAAAAGGGTGTTGTATGAAAATTCTACACATGTGCATGATTGTTTTGTAAGTTCACAAGTTCTGTAATAAAAATATATTTAAAAATGAACAAAATAACTTGAGAACAATTCAAAAAATGTAACATGGGAGTGTATAACATAGTGAAACCTCATGTAATATAAGAATATGGGTTATATTTCATATATAAGACTGTTTTTACAAAATATAAATACAAATAATCTAGAGAGATGGAAACAGAATAGTACAGCAGGTGAAGCACAGAGACATTGAGAGGTGATGAGTTTTTGTTTGGTTTTTGTTTATTATTATTATTGGAATAATGAAAATGCTTTAATAATGATTGAAGTGATGAATGCACAACTATGTGGTTATACAGAATACCACTGATTATACACTTTGGATGGATTTATGCTTCTTGAATATGTATCAATAAAATTGATTTGTTAAAAAAATGGAAAGCTATGGGGAGTGGCTGTTGATGGTATGGGGTTTCTTTTGGGGGTGATGAAAATGTTCTAAAATTGATTGTGGTGATGATTTCACAACTCTGTGACTATACTACAAAATGTTTAGTTATACACTTTAAAGGGGCAAATTATATGGTATATGAATTATATCTCAATAAAGCTGCTTAAAAAATAGGGCAAGGAAAAGAAATTAAAGATCTAAAGATTGGAAAGCAAGAAGGAAAAAAAACTAAATTTATTTGCAGATGACATGATGTTGTGTGTAGAAAATAAGAAATAATCTACCAAAAAAATCTAATTGAACTAATAAACAAGTTAGGAAGTTCACAGGATCACAGGATGCAAGATCCGTATTCAAATATCAATTACATTTCTATACACTAGGAAAAAACAATGTGAATATTAAATTATGAAAACATTCCATTCACAACACATCAAAATAATAAAACATTCAGGAATAAATTTACCAAAAGTAAAAAGAACTGTATGCTGAAATTATAAAACATTGCTAAGATAAATTAAAGAATATCTAAGTAAATGGATAGATATTCCATGTTCATAGATTGGAAGACCTAATATCATTAAAATGGCAATTGTCTCCAAAATTCCAGTAATCGTTGTTCTTTTTGTGAAAATAACAAGTTGATTCTAAAAATTATATGACAATAGAAAAGTCTAGAAGAGCCAAAACATCTTTTAAAAAAAGAATAAAGCATATGTATTTTCACTTCACAGTTTCAAAACCTACTAAAAAGTTATAATATTAAGATAGTGCAGTTTTGGCCTAATAATAGACATACAGATCAATGGAATAGAATTAAGAGTTTATAAGTAAACTTTCATACTTATGACCAATCAATTTTTGCCAAAGATGCCAAAGCAATTCAGTGAAGGAAGGATAGCCTTTTCAACAAATGGTGCTGGAGAATTCATTATCCACATGCAAAAAATATGAACACAGACCCTTGCCTCATATCATAAGCAAAATAACAAAATGGATCAGAAACCTAATTTTAAGAGCCAAAGTATAGGATAAAATCTTTGTGACAAAGTTAGGCATGGGACTGCATAACACAGTGAACCATGTGGTAGATGACAGACTGTGGCTAACAGTAAAAATAAGACAGTGTTCTCTCATGAACTATAACTAATATACAATACTAATACATGGTGTTAATAATAGGATGGTTTATGGAAAAACTACACCAAATGTAAGCTATTCACTACAGTTAGCAGTAGTATTTTGAAGATGGTCTTTCATCATTTGTAACAAGTGTTCCGCAACCATGCAATGTGTTGGTGGTAGGGTGATGTATGGGAATCGTGTATGGTATGCATCGTTGTTTTGTAAACTTACAACTTTTCTAATAAAAAAAGGTAAGAGAGGCATTATAGCATAGGCTTTAAGAGCATGGATTCCAGTGCCAGACTGCCAGATCTGAAACCCAACCACCTCTTAGATGTATGCAAGTTACTTCCGCTTTCTGTGGCTGTTTAGCTTGCATTTTACCAAAGCTAATTAAAGCCATGAGACTGGATCGCATTATGAAGGGAGTGATGGTAGGTAGGGAAGATAAGACGTCTAAGGACTGAGATCCAGGGTACAACAACTGGGATACTGTCTTTCCCACTGACTGGCTCCTAACACACGAGTGAGTCTCCGCATTTTGCCTGTTTCCTACAGCATTTAGTACCTATGAGTAACATTGCTTTCACCTCAGGCAGAAAGTATGTGTATCAGATTCCCAAAGTGTGAAAGGGGATGAATTAAGGGAGTAAACAATAGATTGAATATGGTAAATAATTTCTTTTCTACTCCTTTGGAATTAAAATTAGTGTCTTGGTTATGTGATGCCCTTATCGCATCCTCATTGGAAATACTTAAGTACATTTTCAAAACGGGGACACATATTAGAAATTATTTTTATTATGCTATTTTGCTGATTATTCTTCTATGTTATTATATCATTGATTAAAAAAAAAAAAACAGTATTTACTTCAAACCTACCTATACAGTGCTTTGAATTTTTTGGGATTTTTACAGTACATGTATGTGTCTTGTCTCCCAAACTAGATAGAATGGCAAATATAAGTCATTTGCTTTTAGAGGGGAACTCATCCAATGTGCTAACCCAAAGAGAAAAATTGTCCAATTCAGGAGTTATTGCATCCATGTCTGCAGTGCCCATTTGCCTTTGGCCCATCCAGATAACCCTAGGGAAAGTGATCCTTCTGAAAAATGATGATCCTCATGTCTTGATAATATCTCTCACTTTACTAAGCCACTTCCCCAACTTCTAGCACACATTCCTTACCCAGAATTCTATGGAGTTATATGTGTAACACCTGCACACTTTAAAATATGCACATAATATCTCAGAGTTCTTAAAATTATAACATGAATATGAATGAAAACGAATTACCCAGCTCTTGACACGTGCCCAACAGGAAAAAAATCAAATTATTCCTAAAATCTTGCATAAAGAGCACCAATTGTTTTGTTTTGTTTTTAAGTGGGGCATAAAATAGGAGAAAATCCTAGAGAAAAAAAAGCTCCTGCAATAACTAAAGTCCTAAAAGGTAAAGATCTCAAGTTCACTGAATGTATGCATTAGTTGTTCAGTGAGGCTGTCAAACCATTGAAAGCGATACAAAAGAGAGCAGCTTAAACTTAATAGGGACAAGGGTCTCTGGACTCTGATATGACTCCCACTTTGGGCAATGTGTCATGTTGGCTTTTTGGAAGTGGAACAATCTGCTCTTTCTAGAAACCAATGTGCAGATAACAATACTTCAGAGGTGGGGGAGGTGACAGGTGGGCTAATTCTGTATCATGGAATACAGAGTAGGATCTGAGATTTATAATGATAAACAGGATAGTAAAATATTAATAGACATTATCAGTACAGGATGAATCCCTTGAAATATACCACCACAAAACACCCAAACCAAGCAGCACATTAATCACGAGAATCCCATTTTTCTGTGGGCTTCACATTAAACTCTCGAGCTATATATAAGAGGTTTCAGCACACCGGAAGGCCCTTGGGCTTTCAAATTGCAAAGCCACCACTGTACTGTCCCATTCATCCTTCAAAGGGAGTGCATCTGAGTTTTAACAATTACCTCAGACATGTAACTCGAGCCTCATTTTCTGATATTCACAGTTTCCCCCACTCTCCAGCTATCTGCAAATACTTGTGATTTCACCAAACACAGCTGCCATGCATCTTGACTTAATAAACGCTTCTTGACTTAATAAATATTTGTAAAGTAGGCAGAGCAGATATTTTCAGCCCCATTTCACAGCAGAAAAAACTGAGGCTCAGAGAAGAAAAATGCCTTGTTCATGGTTACACTGCTAATCCGTGTCAGAGTCTGGACTCACACCCAGAGCTCCTAATTGCTATTCTAATGTTCATTCCACTACAACACAGGACCTCTACTCTGTCTAGGGGCAGCATTTAAAATAGCTGGGTTCTTTGGAACAAGAGGGATGCTCCTGCTGATCTGTATATCCCCCTGTGTTAGAATGATAGCAGATTTTTCAGACTCAATCTGGTGTAGACCAGCTTCTTGTCTTTGAGAATAAAGACAGTCTTTGTTATTTCAAGCCTATGACTTCCTCTTGGAACTAGCAAAAATGAAACAAATGTGAGGAGACCTCTTGGGCATATTTTGTATGTCTCTTCCTCCAGCTCAAATGCCAGTTCCCCTATAAAGCTCTCCCATATCTGGGCGCACGGTCTCAATTCTGAGTGAATTCTGTCATATTCGGTTCACAGCACTTAGTTGTTAGCTTTTTGTGAAGCTCATGTTATGCTTACAGTATAGTGAGTAATGTGCCCTAACTTTCCTCCTAGGTTGTAGGCTCTTGAAGGGCAGGGAGTTATGTCACTTCGCAGAGTGCATCAGAGTAATTTGTGATTGACTGAGGACTTGCTTCCCATCTCATTATAAGCGCCCTCAGAGCCCAAAATGAGCCACTCTATCTCTTCCATGCTCTCATTCTGTTCATTAGAGTGAAGCCCACTAAGTGTGACTTTGTGAGTGACTTGCTAGTTTAATGATCAAGGAACTACAGGTGGAATCCCCTCCAGCAAAAGCCATTACAAGAAATACTGTGAAACAAAATTATCAATGCTTGGGTGATCTGATTACATTAAGTCCTATACAACTAACAATCTGGCCCAAATACTTTCCCTGGTTCCTGGTCATTTCAGAGGCAAGCACTATAATGAAAACTCAAGTGTAAGCTATTTGCATCTTAAGAATTGAGGAGTTTCATTGCTAATATTTTTAGGACATCCTGGCATGCTGAATTCATCCTTCAAATAATTTGTCTTTTTTTTTTTTTTAATTTTTAAATTGTCACAAAATTCTCACAATACATACCAACATTTGCAAAATGATATATAAATATATATGCATATATGTGAATTTGCTTACAAAAATGTTATTTATATATATATATACATATATTTTAAGAGGTGCTTAGATTACCCAAAATATTACACGGAACCCACTGGGATTCCCATGTTGCCCACCTCCCACACCTCCCATCACACCCCACACAAACATCTCCCACAGTGTGTCCCACCACCCTCAATGAACTTACACATCCTGGAGCCTTGCCACCAACCATAGACCACAGTTCACACTGTAGACCACACTCTCTCCCACTCAGTTCTGAGTGGTGTGTGCTGATTTAAAATGGCCTACATCCATTGCCACAACAGTACTCAGGACAACCTCCAACTCCCAAAGAAGCCCCTGTATTTCAACTGCTCATCCCCTCCCTACCCAAAAACTGTCAAGTGGCCACTGGCTCCACCTCATTGTTATAATTTCTTCCATTGCTAGAATCACCATATGTGAACAACAGAATACGCACACCTCAGTAGGATCTCCTAGAACACCAAAGTGGATATCACCCCACACAGAGGGGCTCCTGAGAGCTCTGGAGACACCCAGGTCCTATATAAGGGGGGATAGCCCCAGAGACTGATGCCTTATCAGTGGGTTCTATTTTGTAATCTGTGCTCCTGAGAGTGACAGAATTAGACTCAAATAAGTCCTCCCTGCACATGGTTCACCAGTCCCTTCTATTCAAACCTATATGCGATGCTGGAGTTTTTAGGTATACTTCCAGAGACTGGAGCCTCCCGCCTACCTATGTGCCAGGTGTGCATGAAATCTAGGTGGAGCTGCAACTCCTACCCTACAGCTCAATGGACTCATCCAAGTCACCTGGTGAGGAGACAACGCTGGGCAATGGCCATCCCAGGGAATGGAGAGGGCCTGCATCTGCAGGCAGGATCATCCCACCCACCATTGTCTTTTGAACATAAGCTAAATTGACTCAATGATACATTCCAAGAATAATGGAAGGCATGATGGTCTGAATATGATAGACCCCCTGTTAATTGTTTCAAAACACTTTTTCATATTGATGGTTCATCAGAGAAATTAGTGCCTATTTTCTTTAATTTTCACCTACCCTACGTACACCGTTACCGTGTAATATAATGCATGGAAGATATAATTCAATATATTCAATTACGAAACCCCACTGTGTCAAAATTCTCCTGAGTTCCAGATCTGCATTTCCAACTGCATCTTGTCATGTCCGTGTCAGACTCATTATGGTTAAAATCCATACCCCCTACATTCCATTCTAAGAGAAGGTGCTGTGACATAGTGGGAAAAATCGTTTGCCTGAACATAAGAGTGACTTGAGTTTTTATACAGCTTTGCCACTTATTAGTGGTGTGACTTGGGCTTTATTGAAACTTCAGTTTACTGACAATAAAAGTGGGATATTAACAACAACAACAATAACAAAACAGAGTGCTTGACATGTGTCTGGACATATATTAGGTAATTCGGAGGCCTTATTACATTCACTCCCCACAACAACCTCATGAGGCAGGTATTGTAAGGATTCACCCCCATTTTACAAAGGAAGGACCAGGAGCAGTCTTACAGCAGAACCCACCTTCTTAATCATATGCCTCTATAGTGTGTATACACACACACACACACACACACACGATCACTGCTGTGAAGAATAAATGAGATAGACATGTGAAGCACATAGCATAGTGCCTGGCATATAGCAAATCCTCAATATGTGTAAATCCTCTATCCCCCCTCCCCTCTCGAAAATATCTGCCTCTTCTCCTATGTTGCCTTTTTTTCTTTAATAGCACCTTAATCCTCTCAGTCAGTACCCAGGGAAGATATATAATGGATATTCTCAATATACCATCTTCCTACTACCCCACATCCAGTTGGACTCCAAGTTCTCTCTGACACTTGTCCAAACCTCTCTCATACTTGTCCTTTCCTCTCTACTCCTACTTTTCACTGAATTTTTCAGGCCCTCATCAATCTCACCTGCACTATGAAATGGTCCACTATCTGGTATACCTGCCTCCAATTGATCCTCCAGAGTGCAACCAAAGATTTTAAATTTTAAAAAACTAGAATTGGCAGAGACTTGTCAGCTGGTCACCAAACCCATTGTCTTTTACTCTTGGGCACACAGCAATCTTAATTTTACCAGCCTCCCTTGCAGTTTGGTATGTCCACATGACTTCATTCTAGACAAAGGAATGTCAGTAGAAATGAGTATGCCACTTCAAGGCCACGTCTATAATCATCCCTCACACACAATCCTCACTGCTCTTTCCTCTTCTACTCACTTGACACAGACAAGAATAGTGGCCTTAGAAACCATGTGTTCAATATGCATAGCCACCAGATGAAAGGAACTTGGGTCCCTGAAACACCATTTGGAAATGAGCTACCTGCCAATGAGGAACACCGCCTTTGGACTTTCAGGAGCAAGAAATAAGCTTCTATCATGTCAGAACTATTACACATTTTTGGGTCCAAGAACTTGTATTAACTAACACAAATGATCTGATCTTGTCACTCATTTTTTCAAAAACCAACAATGGGGGAAGCGGATGTGGCTCAAGTAGTTGGGCACCTGCCTCCCATATGGGAGGTCCTGGGTTCAGTTTCCGGTGCCTCCTGGAGAAGAAGAGAAGATGAGCAGACACTACAATGAGCAGATGCCACAACCACTGCAATGAACAGACGCCACAACCAGCAGACACCGCAAACAGCAGATGATACAAACAGCAGGGAGCAGAGGTGGCTCAGGCAGTTGGGCACTCGCCTCCCATATGGGAGGTCCCAGTTCGGTTCCCGGTGCCTCCTAAAGACGAGCAGACAGCAAGCAGATGGATGAGGGAGCCATCTCAGGACAGGGGGGGTGTGGGGGATAAAAAAAATAAAACCAACAATGGTTCCCTATAGCTACATGTAAATGTATTCTATATCAGTTCAAGACAATTTTCCCTAATCCTTCTTGCAGAAATACTTCTACATAGGTATGATATGAGGCTACACTTCCCACTCTACCTCCTATCATTGCCATTTTTCAAAAGCCTATTTAATCCTTCACATTTGTTGGGGATGTTTGTAATTGGCTCATCATCTTTCCTATATTTTTTTTTTCTTTTTTTAGGAGGTATGGGGATTGAACCCAGGACCTCGTGCATGGGAAGCAGGCACTCAACCACTTGAGCTACATCTGCTCCCCTCCTATATCTTTTGTATTGTCATTTTTCTAGGGGACTTCCTTGCTCACATGAACCACCCATACAGTATCCTGATCCCACCAACTCCAATCAAGTACCAAGAACCTTCAGTGCTACCTCGTGAACATATATATCCATATCCTTTTACAATACCTTATTTAGTGGGAAAAGTAATAGCGTGAAGCCAGACAACTTGCATTCGCTTAATAACTGCATGATCTTGGGTCGGTCATTTTTATTTTTTTCAGCCCTACCTTCCTGATCTGTTCAATAGGGGTAATGCTGCCTATATTGAATAGTTGTTGGGAAGATTAGAGATGTTTTACATAAAGTACCTGGCAAATATTAAGTGTTCAATACACAGCAGCTGTTATTTGTATTGTTATTAGAGTATTATGATGGCTTCTTAACTGGGCACCTCATCTTCAGCCTTGCCTTCCTCCAATCCATCTTCTACACTACTCCCAGAGTGATCTCTCTAAAATGAAAATCTGTTTGCCATTCCTGATTTTAAACTCTTCATTGGATCTCCATCAGTTTTATGCCAATGTAGCTTATCCCCACCCCAGACCACTTCTGTCTACTGTATTCTGTAGTCCAGTCATACTGAACTTCTTTTAGTTCCTTTAACATATCATTACAATCGGTCCTTGCTCCCACTCCCCAGGCCTTCAGATATGCTGTACCCTTTCTGTAGAACATTTTCTCCCTATCTTTTAATCTAATTTATTTCTAAGCATGCTTTAGGTCTTGGTTTAAAAGTGATTTCCTCTGGACTCTGTTGTTGATATTCCCTGTAGACTTACTTCATAGCACTCTGTACGTCTTATAGCACTTATTCTATTTTATCCTGTTTAACTGTCTTCCCCGTTAGAATGTAAGTTCTGTGAGAGCAGAGACAGCAGCTGTTTGGGCTCACCATTTTATTTCTGGTGCCCAGAACAGTGTTTGGGCCTCATTAAGCCCTCAGGAAATATTTTTTTGGAAGAAAAAACAAAGTAAAGTGCTAACAAGATGCATGAATTTTCTGACATATAATATTATTTCATGAATACATGTCTCTATGCATGCTATTTTCTCTGCCTGGAAGACCCTCCTATACCTCACCCCTGTCCCTTATCTGTTTGATAGTTATCTATACCTCCTTCAAAATCCAAGATATAGGATAAGCCTCATTTCCTTTTGCAGCTTTCCTTGATGCACCCACATGATTTTGGATGTTCCTTGCCCTGTAACTTGATCACATTTTGTACCTCCCTCTATTTAAGGGCTTTTATGCTACTGTGCAGAAATCTGTACACATATCTGGTTTCATCACTAGACTAGTAAAGGTCATTAAGAGCATGGGCTGTAGCTTATCTATTTCTGTAGCTCAGCAAATACTCCACAGCTTTGAACATAATAAGAACTCATAAGTGTGTTGAATGAATGATTCAAGACAATGAGATAAAATCTAGTTAAACCCAGTGAGTATTTGTCCTTCCTACTCAGATGGTCAACAGTACTTTTTACTGTATTATATATTTTGCAAAGTTTATATACAATAGGTATAAAGAACAATAAAATGAATATTTATCCATATCCTCATCTATAAATAAAATATAGATGAAGCTTCCTATTTATCCACATCGAAAAATGGCAAACACTTCATAAATGAGCGTGTCATCTTGTGTTGGGGTGATGTTCATCTTTCCTGTATTGTTCCAATTTCGGTACATGTGTGCTGCTAAATCAAGCAGCAGGTAATGGGCCTTGACCTGCGTTTTTATAGTTGTTCTGAAGTCCCAAGATGAGGCTTCTTTCTAAACTGCCCTAGTTACATGACCATGTGAACCTTGGTAAGATTTTTTTTATTAGGAAACTGTCCTTCTGTAGTTTTCCATGGAATCCAGATAAGACTTTTGCAGATCAAATAATAGGGTGCTGCATATTAGCGCTTCCTGAAAAGTCCTAATTGTTCTGCAAACCTTATCCAATTTGTACTTTTACTGTGTAACAGCTACATTATTACCAAAATGAGGGCCTGGAGTAAACAGACAGTTTGACTTGCAAAAGGTTAGATGAATCAGTTGTGGGGCCATAAACAGAGCCAAGCTTTTATCTTTCAGGTTTGAGCCTAGGTCTCCCTCTATACCCACCTTCCTGAGTCGACAGTGAAGCACCTGCTGTGTAGAGGAAACAGTGACTTCATTAGGCTTATGTACTTCTACACTTCTTCTGTTCTATACTTCAGTATAAGCACAAGGGTGTTCACGATAGACTCCTATCTCACCTGACTGGAACTTAGGGACCAATGCTCATCCTCTTCCCATTCAGCCAACTCCATTTTCAGATGAGTTAGCCTTTGATCTGCTTTGCCTCTGCTCTCTTCAGTCTGCATCTCTCTACATCATATTCCAACATTCCCATCCTTCACTCTCATATCTTCTTTCTTTTCTATGCCTCCTGCAAAACTCAAACCCATCCTCTATCCTCTCTTCTTTTTGCTGTTCTATTTCTCCTCTATCCTGTTCTCCTCAGTCATTCTCTATCCTTTCTCCTCTACTATTCTCAAACTCTACTATATTCAGGCTCTTTCATGTTCATCACTCTTCCCTCCCTCTAGCTTCTCCTCAATTTTCCTGCTGTCTTTCACACATCCTTATCTACTCTTCACCATCCCATTCTTCCATCCACCTCATTCCACATATCCTCTCATCTGTTTGCATCTACTTCACTCCGTTCTTTCCACATTTGTGTGTACTCACAGCTCCTCTTCAAATGCTAATCTTTTCTGCACTTTATTACAACAATGTGTCTCTTCCATTCACTCCTCTGCTCATGCTGTGTTCTCTCCAAATTCTCCTTCATACACTGTGTCCATTCATACCTCTCCCCTCTCTTATCCTCCTCACCTCCTTTTCAATATTTGTATTTAATTTCCTATCCTTTCATGAAGTGTGGTAGGTGTTCCTCTCTGACAAGTAAAACTCCAATTGTAGTTTTGATACCATCCCTTTGTGGTTTTCTCTGGGAACTTGTTGTCAGCAAAATCTTGTTTCTATTGTATCTTAAAACTTTGTCTTTCTACTAGCTCTTTTCTGACATCTCACAAACAGGTGCCAGTCTCTCTATTTGAATAAAAAACAACTATTCTCTTACCCCTGAATGTGGCTATTATACCGCACTATTTCATTTCTCAAACAAGCTTCTGGAATGTATTTTCTATGTTCACTATCTCCACTACCTCTATTTTAGCTCCTAAACACTTCCTGTTGCACTAACCACTCCACTGGAACAGCATGTGTGAAGAATACCAATATCCTCCATGTTACCAAGCCTAAACCAAACTTTTAAATCTCTATATTGCTTGATTTTTCTATAACAGCCAATAATGTTGCTAAAATGTATAATTAAGAGTAAATAGCATGAACTTACAGCCAAACTGGAGAGTAAGAATACTGGCTAGGTGCTCTTGGACAAGTTTCTTACTCACTCTGTGTCTAAGGTACCTATCTCAGAGATTATTAAAGTTAATATATGTAGAGTGATAAGAACAATGCCTGGCATGTTTTATGTACTTTATAGATGTATGCTATTTTTGGTGTTGTTATTATGACCACTCTCACCTTTTTACAACTCTTTACTCCTTTGATATCTCAGTCAAGGTGATTTAGATTAATATGCATTAGCAAACAATCCTAAAATCTCAGTGTCCTAAAGCAACAAAGGTTTATTTCTCTCTCATATTGTCTATCAACCTCAGGTTCGGGGGCAAGGTGTGCTCTGTTCTATGTCATTTCAATAAAGGACCCAGAACGAAGGAGCCAAACCACCTGGTATAACACAACTCACTGTGGTGAGGGAGAGAGAGCACGGCTAATCAAACACTGCCTCTTCAAGGCCTCCCACCCTCCCTTAGAATGACACCAGTTATTTCAACCCACACTTGGCTATCCAAAACAAGTTATTTGTCCAACTCCAAGGCACTAGGGAAGTACAATACTATCATGAACCCAGAAGGAGGTTAATTGGAAATATTGGAGAGTAGCCCATTGACTATCATATTTCTTATTTTTCAAGATACTGCATGCTAGTGGTTCTATTAATACCACCCTGACTTTTCCTTCTTGGTCTCCTTCATAGGTTCCTCTTTCTGCCTTAAAGATGGCAGTGTTCCATGATTGAAACTTTGGCATGATTTTCTTCTCAATCTACACACTTTCTTGAAGTGACCACATCCATTCCAACGGTTTCAACTTCTTCCAACATACTGACAATACCAAACAATACCCCTAGCTTGTATCTCTCTCCAGATTTTTAGAATTTTAAATCCAACTGCAATTAGACTTCTCTACCTGGATCATCTACAGGCTTCTTAAGCATAATGTGTCTAAAATTAACCTCACAAACTTCTACTTAAATTTGTCCTAATTTGCATTTGGTCTACTCCAGTTTGAGCACCATCATTGACTCATGTTAATTGGGTACTTACTACTTTGATTCCTTTCCCTCTGTGTCATTCTGAAGTTTTCTGTTTTCACTGCCAACTTTATCCTCAGTGTATCTCCTCTTCTCCATCTTTATCCACTTCTCTGAGTTAGAACATCATCACTTCTGACCTAGACTACTTCAGCTGCCTTCTAACCCAGTTTCCCTAACTCTAGTCATGAGTCCCTCAGATATATGCTTTACACAGTAACTAGAGTGCCATATATAAAATAAAAAACTGATCACCTCATTCTCTTACTTAAAACCTGCCACTCCCAGGATGATGTCCAAATTCTTTAGCATGGCACAAGAGGTCTTTCAGGAGTTGATCCCTGCCTTCTTCCACATCCTCATCTCTTGTCATATCCTTCTTTGCTCTATACTCCAACACTGACCTGTCTTAAGTTTCTTCCCAAATATCATTCTGGTTCCTGCAACTGCTCACTTGGTTTCCTCTGCCAAGGGTGACCTTCCTTTCTTCCCTCTCCTTCACCTCCAATTTGATTGCCTAATCCTACTATCTAATAATATGAAAACTAATGTTAATACTAATAACAAGAAGCTTAGGTGCTATCTCATCTAGGGACTCTTTGCTCAACCTGATCCAAAAGAGTTAGAAGTTAGTTCTTTGTCTTCCCCAAATTACCCACATTTTTAGCATTTCAGTTAATATTTTTGTAGTCATCTATTAGTCTTCCTCCTCTATTATGTTGTTATAGTCTTGAGGATAAAGACCACGCTTTATTAATGTTTGTATCCCCAGAACCTAGTACAGGGCCATGTACATATTAGGAGTCAAAACAAGTTTGGTGAGTGAATGAATGAATACTTATCTTTCTTCCATGCACAGTTTTCCTCCCTCTTGTTCATCTCCTCCAATATCCCTTGTGTCCCTTCCTCTACTTCTGAATGCCTTCTTTTCTTCCCATCTACTAAATCTCATCCTCTTATCCAATTACTCCTGTGTCTTTAGGATATCCTAATATCTAGCTTCTTTATTTCATCCCATCTTCTCTTTTATCTTCTCACCTTTTCTACATCATTATCTCCTTTCATATTCTCTCTCTTTCCTCCAGCCACTCTTCTTGTTATATATATTATTGACTTCACCTCCATAATCTTCATCATGTCCCTTCTCCATCCTCTTCTCATTTCTAGCCACTTTCCCTCTTTTCTATATCTTTCTTGCCTCTCTTCTATTTTCACTTTTCCTCTAGCCTTTCAGCTTCTCTTCTATCATCTAACTTTTCTCTTATATATCTATTTGTTATCCATTCTTTCCTTGGCCATCTACTATGCTCTTAAATTATGGCAGGAAACACATCAGAAATAGCAAATTTAAGTAATTAGGGGTTAGTAGACAGGCAAGCATACTTCATTTATTCACCATTTATGAGGTGTGTATTATTTAAGTTTTATTGTGTGAAACAATGAATACACAAATTTGAAAGTCACAGAACCTGGTCTGTAAGGTCTCATTTATCCATTCAATAATTGTTTGCTCAGTAACACAAAATTGACACTTATTAATGTGGGAGGGAACTTCAAGTAGTGACAGCTGACAGCAGAGGAGCTAGCATATGCATAAAAAGCAAACACAAGAACACAAAAAATGCCCTTTCGTGTTGAGGAAAGAATCTTATTGCACTGAAAATGCTTTCAAAGATCCTTTCTGTCAGCAAAATTAAATAATTAATAATTATAATTATAATAATGAGCCATGAAAAACATATGAAATTATAGGAGTAGTTCATTGCTGTAGTTAAACCTGCCCTGTACTGACTGACACATTGTTTATATCTGTGTACACGTTTTTGGAGCTTGTGTATGCAAGTGTCCCTGAGTAAATATGTGTTTGTGTATTGGTCCATGTGTGTTTTTGAGTATGTATACATTTATATACCATGAACATGTATAATCACATATATTTTTGTGTGCCTTTGAGTGTACATATGTGCAATTCTCTGTTTAAATGTATATCTATGATATACACCTGTGAGTATGTATGCATGCAATGTGCTAGGAGGTATATGTGCATTTCCAATCTGTAAACTTGACAGAATTTTCAGTGGCTACCCTAAGGCATGGTGCTTTCAACCCAAGCCCACCCCCAGGTATATTTTACCCTTCTTGCTGGGTGGGGGGGCACCACTCTCTGACCTCATCGTGTAGAGGAGGGTGCCATTGTCCACCAGTCTGAGCAGCTTGTTAGGTGTTGTCATGTTATGGGCCACTGACTTCTTGCCATTGTGGAAGAAAGTGTCCGGGGTCCAGATCTTACTAGCCAGGAGATTGTTGAGTGGGAGGATCTTCATGGGTCCATCAAATTTCAGTCTTTCATCATGCCAGGTCTGTCGAAAGAATACATCAATGGTGTACTCCTAGGGACAGAAAATAAGAGAACAGTGTTTGAGTAGAGTTCTGATGAGGGCCCTTAGCAAATATCAATTACCTTCCAACATTCCTTCTGATGCAGAGATGCAGCAGTCTATTAACAATAGTTACTGGTAAGGACAAGTGATTGTGATTGAAAAATAATGCCATGGTGATCAATAAGCCCTGAGATAATATATGAACATCAAAGACCTATATAACAATCACCATAACATCAAAACCTTATGTTTTAACACACATTTCATTTGCATCACAAAATGTGTCTGAGTTAATATCTTATTCTTTTCAACAAATAATGCAATCCTATAGGTAAATATGAGAAAAACAAACACACAGATGGAAAAATGGATAAATTACACGAACAGAAAATTCATGAAATGAATAAAAGTTCCTAATAAACAGGAAGACAATTTTCACCTTTCTTATTAATCTAAACACAAATTAAAATAACAATAAATCTTCCAGCTTTGGGTAATCACAGAGTAAGTTAGGCACACCTAAAATTACTTGAAAATAATGGAAAAGCAGACAGAAACTAGAGGAGAATTTACCCTTTAAAAATGGCAGCAGCAATGGGTTAGAATTGTGAGTTTGTGACTTTTTCCTTACTGAATGTGCTTACCCTAAACCCAAAATTCCAGTGGCAGAAACCACAAGTTTACTGACTCAGAGTGGCAGAAGAGATATTTCAGAGCTGGCAGAGAATCTGGAAATTTTAGGGGTAGGAGTCCTCGAAGCAAGAGAGCCACAGAATGGACGGGAACACAAATTCCTGGCTGTCTAGTACATCATACATACATGGAAGAGATGCTGAGGTCCAGTAAAAAAATACAGGCAGAAACAAGAGGGGGAGGGTCTTCCACTAAATGACAGCAGAACTGTGCTGGGTCACTGTGGCAGTTTGATATAGTTATGAATTCCAAAAATAGATATTGGATTGTGCTTGTAAACTGGTCTGTTCATCTGGGCATGATTAAGTTATGATTAGAGATTTGATTGGGCCACGTCAGTAGGACGCTGACTCCCCGCCCCTTGGTGGGTGGGGACTCAGAGATAAAACTACATGGCAGAGCAGAGGAGATAGCTGGAGTTTTGAGTTGGAGTTCTGATGCGGAGACTTGAGCTGGAGCTAGGGGAAGCAAACACACAGAAGAGCTTGGTTGTGAGGAAGGAGAGAAGACCCCGGGAAGAGACAAGCTGTTCGCCTGAGAGTTCACAGCTGGCCTTGTGGAGAGAGGCAAAGCCTTAGAGAGCCTCAGAGTCTACAGCTGACCTTGTGGAGGAAACAGAGGAGCTGAACCCGGAGAGAAATTGAGCCTCAGGAAGAGAGGAACCCAGGAGGCCTGATCCCTGGCAAACGTCAGCAGCTGTCTTGCTCCAACACATGGCAACAGACTTTGGTGAAGGAAGAAACTTATGCTTTATGGCCTGGTAACTGTGGGCTCCTACTCCAAATAAATGCCCTTTATAAAAACCAACCGATTTCTGGTAACTTGCATCAGCA
This sequence comes from Tolypeutes matacus, assembly GCA_026826555.1. Classification (NCBI taxonomy): domain Eukaryota; kingdom Metazoa; phylum Chordata; class Mammalia; order Cingulata; family Chlamyphoridae; genus Tolypeutes; species Tolypeutes matacus. Next base: position 627,432 of record JAKSZT010054514.1, read on the forward strand.
CCCCTTTGGCTGACTAATACAGTAAGAATTGTAAGTTTGTTGCTTTTTTAGACCAAAGGAATTCCCCAACCTTCACAGAGAGGGGTCAGATATCTAAAGCCTTATTAGCTTAATGTGTCAGAAAATAGAGCTCAGGGCTGACAGTTAAACAAACAACTCAGGGGGAGATCCTAGAAGCAAGGGAACCGCAGAGAGCTAAACCCCAAAATTTGAATACAAACCTTGCTCAAATCTTGACTGCTAAACTACACAAAGTACAAAGGGCAACTTCAAGTAACCAGATTAAAAAGAAGCATCCGTAAGCAGCTTAAAATCTTTTGGCTTTAAATATCCTGATGGCTTGCAATCATACCTGGAACAAACTAAAAAATCCTTCCCTAACCTAGGAAGCTCTTCATAAAATAGTCCCTTCCTTCCTTTCTGAATTCTCCTTCAACTACTCTTCCTTCTATACATTAGTCAATCTGGCTTTACTTTTTCTCCAGCATAACAAGCATATCCCTGCTTAAGGTTAGTAAGATCGTATAATTTATTGTCTCAACTGGAACACTTTGGAGGATGTTAGAATGCTTTATCAATAATTATACCAGGACAACAGGTATAAACCAGGACTGTGCCAGGTGAGAAGCTGGAACTAGACTCCCACATAAATCCAAGATTCTGAAGTGCTCCGACCTCAGAACTAGACAAAATCAGCCTTCAATGCAAAAAATTTGAAAAGGAAACTTTTCTATCCAAGCATGGATTCTGGATGTGGGGTGGTGAAGGGGGAGCATTTCCACCAAGATTTGGCAATCACAAGCCTGATCTTATAAGGGTTTGATGTGCAAATGTACACTGTCCATCTAGTCTGAGACTTACTAGATGAAAAATTAACATAATAATTGGTCTCAGGCTGAAGGGACCACTAGATTAACCCACAAAAGCAAACATAAAAACACTCTGGAGGGATATAACTACAAAGAAATGCTTGCAATCCATAATGACAAAACACTTGAGGAAATAATATGTCTTGAGAAAGTTAGCTGATGTAATATATAACCAAATTAGATCCACTTCTAAGAATTTTCTTTAACAGAATGATCAAATAACAATTATTAAAGAAATATAGTTAAAATGATAAAGGCATCAATAGAGAGATTGAAAACATGAGTAAAGACTCAGGCATTATGGAGTAGGGGAGAAAAACATGTTTAAAAAGGTCTATTGAAGTAGACCTTCTGTAAAAGAAACATAGTCATTGAAAATAAAAACTCAATGGATGTGTTGCATAGCAGATTAGATATCACTTAATAGAAATTAGTGAACTGGAAAATACACGTGATAAAAATTGCTCAATTTACATTTTGGGCAAATGATGGAAAATGCGAAAAAGAGATGTAATAATATGGGAGATTAAATCGTAAAGGTTCGGTATAAACCTAATAAGATTCTAAATAGGAGAGAATAGAGAAAATGGAGGAGAAACAATATCCAAAGTACTAATGGCTGACAGTTTCCCAAAACTGTTAAAATATATAAATCCTTAGCTTCAAGAGCAATAATGAGCCAAGAGATCAACAAATTAAAATTAGAACCAAGTGGATTTGCAGAATAACAAAGAGATCTTAAAAACAACAAAATAGAAAAGGCATATTATTTACAAAGAAATAACAATTTGACTGACAGCAGACTTCTTGAAAGCATCAAGAAAATCCAAAAGACAATGCAAATACATTTTGAAAATGCCGAGAGAAAAATAACTGTCAACCCAGAATTCTATAGCCAACTATAATATCATTCATAGTGAGATCAAAATAAAGATAATTTTAGACAAATAATATAAGAGAGAGGATTTACCACCAACAGATCCTTACTCTTACACCAGATGTTTTCTCATGGCTGGGTCACTTACAGCATTTTGGACTCATTCAAAAGTCATCAAATCAGAGAGGCATTCCTTGACCACCTTATCATAAATGGTAAACTCCCTTCCCCTTAACATATATTGTTTCTTCTTCAGATCTTAGACAAATTATATCTTTACTTATTATTTCTTTCATTCCCCTGGAAGCTCCATGGTAGCAGGGACTTTGTTTTGTTCACTGCTATATCTCCTAGCTTCTAGAACTCTACTTGACATATAGTAGGTGCTCTATAAATATTTTTTAAAAATAAGAGATTGCATGACTCTTCATGAAAAAAAGTTCTTCATGTAGTTGAAAATGAAACCAGCAAGAAGATACAAGAAAGAATGGTGAGCATAATTATTATTAACAAACTTATAAGTAAATGAAACAAATATTAACTTTTTATAAATGATAATAAGGATAAATTGATTTGAGGGCTATGAAAACAAGGTGAAATAGAGTAAACCAACATGGAAGAAAGGAAGTGGGGTATGGAGGTTAATGCATTTTTGTATTATTTGGGAGGAGAGTGGAGATTTGATTCTCATTGGACTTTAAGTCAAGTTTATATGCTAGCAGTTAAAGTAGCTACTAAACACTGAAATATACATAGAATGTAAAACTTACAAAATAGTAGGAAAAAACAAATGGGAATATAAAAAATGCTACCATCTTATAGAAGGCAATAAAAGGGAAAATAAAGCATAGAGAAAGCATGGGAAAGAGAATACATAAAATAAGAAAATAGAAACTAATTAATATAACCTAAGGATAAATAAACAATGTAGCTAAGTGTTATGTACATACAAGAGGCATACCTAAAGACATATAAACACAGACAGGTTGAGATTAAAGTTATGGAAAAATATGTATGGGCAAATCCTATTCAAAATAAAGGTAGTAGAGCTGAAAATACAGGCAGAATGGACTTTAAGACAAAAATTTTTCTTTGAGGTAAAATGTTATATTGAAAAATGGAATATCTCAAGTGGAAAATATAACAATACTAAATTTGGATGTACCAATAACATGGACTCAAAATACAATAAGCAAATTTGAATTAAAAGGAGAACACGACAAACCCATAAACTCTTAATAAGTGAAAGAAAGACCAATCAGACCAACAATTTTTATGATTAGACAATTTGAACAACCCAATTGATAGCACAAGCTAATAAATATATATGAACTTCTCTACTTAACATTTTGGAAAACACACATAGAGCATTTACCAAAAAATGACTTTATGTGCTAAGCCATAGGATAATTTCAAGAAATACAAATGATTTCATTTCCTACAAACTATGTTCTTACACTATGAAACAAGGAAGGCCTCGGTGAGAAAGTAACCTTTTGGTAGAAATCTGAACGGAAGGTTCAAGCCCTGCAAAGATCTGAAAGGAGAGTATTAAGGGAGAGGGAAGCACAGAGGCAGGTCTTGAAGCAGGAGCAAGATGGGTGTTGTCCAGGGGACTGGAGTCTGTAAAGGGAGAGAATTGCAGAAATGGGTAAGGTGGAAGAGGTAGCTAAGGAGCAGATTATACAAGGCCAATGAAAGCTTACAGACCATGGGGAGGAATTTGGATTATATCTTGAGCTGGGAAGTACCTGAAAGGTTTAAAGCAGGAGAGGAGAAGAATCAGCTTGGGATTTTCAAAGGGTCACTCAGTAGCAGCATGATAGTTCTGTTTTCTGTTTTGTTTTTTTTAAAGGCATCATTGGAGCATTTATACATGAAATGACACAAGTTCTGGAATTTGCTTTAAAAATATTCTGGGGTAGGGGGACAGTCAGGGTGGTAAGGATATAAGTTAAATAAGATTGGCAAAATAGTTTATAAACTTTTAAGCAGAGTGATGGGTACATGAGGTTTCATTACACTATTTTCTCTACCTTGAGATATATATATATATGAAAATTTCCAAGTTTTCAAAATGTAATAATGGGGCTTTAAAAAAGAATCACTAATAGCCTAAGGAGACTAGATTGTAGAGAGATGTGATGGTTAATTTTATGCATCAGCTTGACTAGGTTATGGTGTCCAGTTGTTTGGTCAAACACTGGCCCAGTTAGTATTATCGTGAGGGTATTTTGTAGATGAAATGTGCATCTATTATCAGTTGATTGATTGCATCTATAATCAACAAAGGAGATTGCGCTTAGCAATATGGGGAGTATCCAGTTGGAAGTCTTAAAAACCAGAACTGAGAGTTCCAGAGGTCAGAAGAATTTCTGGACCAATTTTAACACTGGCTCTTTCTGGAATTTTCAGCCAGCCTGCTTCCCCTTGGGAATTTGGACTACTGACTTCAACATCACCTTTATTGGAGTTTCCAGCTTGTGGCTTGCCCTACAGAGTATGGACCTGCCCATGGATGCATGAACCAATTCCTTACAATAAATCTCTTTATGTACTGTTAGTTCTGTTTCTTTGGAGAAACCCTGAATGATACAGGAGACAAGAGTAGAGACAGGGAAATCAATTAAGGGATTTTTACAATTACACATGCCAGAGTTTATATGGCCCTTGGATTAGGATAGTAGCAGTGGCTTTGGTGAAAAGTAGTTTAATTTGGGACATCTATGAAGACTATGAATAAAATATTAGTAAAACAAACCAAGAGATTCAAAAAAATAAAATATTATTATTAAGGTGGATTCTTCCCAGAGATGTAAAGATGGCCTAATATTAGGGAATAATGCAGTCAATTAATCAATGTATTCATGTAATTAACCACATTATCAAATAAAGGAGAAATTCATGCAGTTGTCTCAATAGAGACCAAAACACCAGTTGCAAAACTTCAACCTCCCCCACACATACACATACCCCTCTTTAAAAAACTCAAGGTAGAACATGAAGTGGATATCTGTCATATTCATTGCTGCTATTTGTTTGGACTTTGTAGGAAATTTTGTGGAAATTCCCATATTATAAATACTGCTTCCCCAAACGAGGAGTCAAAACTCAAATTCCCCGCCTTTCTTGCAGCTAGAATCAGGCTACTAACCTACCAATCACATGCATGCACACACACGTGCACACATACATGAATGCACACACACACGTGGCACCATACACCACTAAACTTCAATTTGAAAGCAACATGGTGAAACAGGGTCTGCATGGAGTTTCTACTTTTGTTGGTGCAGGTCATGGCAAAGGAATCTGGTCTTTAGTGGCCCAGATTGGTCACCAAGCACATAAAAAGACACACAGCTTCAAAGGTAATCAGGAAAATGCAAATAAAATAAATTAGATACCATTTCATACCAGTCAGAGTGGCAAAAATAAAGTGTGACAACACAAAATATTGGCAAGGATGCAGAGAAATGGAGAGCTCATAAATTGCTAATGGGATTATAAATTGGTACAAACATATAAGAGAGTAATTTGGCCAAATCAGAAATAAGTAAAAAATACGCAAACCTTTCAAATTGGCAAATTTATTGTCAGGTACTTACCTTATAGAAGCTTAACATGTTTCAAAAAAGTGTACAATAATATTCATTGTATCATTGTTTTTAATAGCAAAAACTGCAAATGACCTAAAATGTACATTCACAAGAGAATGGATAAATATATGCACAAATATTCATGCAATGGAATAGTCTATAGCAGTTAAAATAAATGAATTAGTTAAATGCATCAAAAAATAATAGCTTTCAACACAAGGTTGAAAAAATAAGTTGTAAAATGATACACAAGCTATGATGCATGTAACGGTTTGAAACTGGATGGACTCCGGAAAATCATGTCCTTAGAGCTAGTCCATTCCTGTGGGTGTGAACCTATGTAGGTGGGACCTTTTGATTAGGTTACTTCAGTAAGGCGTAGCCCAAGGTGGGTCTTAATCTCTCTCACTGGAGTCTTTTATAAGACAATGAAATTCATACAAAGAGAAGAGAGAGCCACAGAAGCAGGAAGCTGAGGGCAAGGAAGCTTGGAGGAGAAGGGAGAGCCCAGCAGACCCCACCATGTGCCTTGCCTTGTGACACAGGAGTACAGGATTGCCAGCAGCTGGTCTTTAGGGAGAAAGTATAGTCTGATGATGCCTTGATTTGGACATTTTTCTCAGCCTCAGACCTGTAAGCTTGTAAGCCAATAAATACCCATTGTGTAAACCAACCTTTATCTGGTATATTGCTTTCGGCAGCCTAGCAACAATGCATTTTTAACAGACTTTATTTCAATTTCAAAAATAAAATAACATATAAAAGGTAGATTAATAAATTATGGAAGCATTACTTTAAAAATCCTACATTCTATATAAAATTTGAAAACATGAAAATCTCACTATTTGCTATTTACTAACATATGCAAAATACACATATATAGACTAAAGTATGCATGGAAATGACAAAAAAGCAAATTCAGGGTTATGATTATATCTGAGGAGGGAGGGAGGGGGGAATGTGGTCAGGGCACACAAGGGACTTCACTTGTATTTTTAAAGACTATGTTTTAAAATATAAAAATAAATATGGCAAAATTTTTAAGACTTAAAAACGTTCAGTGATTGCTACCTATTTTATATTTTATTGTCTATATGGTCTTTACTATTTACAGAATAATTATTTGCTCTATAAAGCATCCAATGATCTTCAGCCAATCTAATTCGACCTGATCATTCCAGAAATGCAATCAATTACTTCTTTGTAAATCAAGTCATTGTATACTCTCCAAGGATGATTACCTCCTGATTGACAAATGAATTTTGTTGTTTTGTGAGGTATTTAAATCAAATCTTCCAGATAATAAGCCTAAGTCTGTCCCCCCACCCCGAAAGGGCATTTAATACATTTTCTACATTGGGCAGAGATGTCATTTAGCTTTTGGGGAAGCATTTCTGTCTTCAACTCTCTGACACTGCTCAACATGTCAAAACAGGCTGCCACAATGACCCTGCTAAGTTGATTCAACTTTAACAGAGTCTGGGGCCAAGGTACCTGAGAAATGCATTCTAGTACAGAAAAGGTGTTGCCATTTTCCTGGTATGTAGGTCACTCCTCATCATTTTACCCAACTCCTTCTCCGTCTGCTTTTGCCTTCTCTCCATCTTTCTCTATTTTGGAGAATCATGATCCTTATGCTTATTTTAGGTTTGTTTAGACCTTGAAATAAGCTTACTGACATTGTTTATATATGCTATGTTACATAAAAATAGGACAGGAGATTCCTGATCATGGACTCCAAGGAAAGAACCCATGGACATGGACCCTTTTCTATAGTGCATATGAAAATAGGGTATCCTTTGGCATAAGAAGAAACTGACAGTCAAGAGGCTTTCAAAATAGACAAAGTCTTCCCTTCCATGCTGTGCCTGAGACTGCCAGTAACTGAGTGCTTGAACTAGACATAGCCACTTTTTCCAGTGCTAGGGAGTTAACAGGTACAGTTGTTTCAAGTCCACCACCACCCAGAAAGAGGTTTCTGTGCTACTTTCTTTTTAATTAACACCATTTTTTCTGTAGCATCTTTGTATACACTGACAACTTTACATGATGTTTATAAGCAGTTGTCAGGACAGAATGTATGTCACTCAAATCTGTTATCAAAAATTATGACTATAATGTCTTTTATGGGTTCTTATTCTCCAGGCTTCTATTTTATTTTTCTGGTTTAGCAAGTTGGTTAGTTATCTTATTGTATTGTCTATTGGCACCATTAGTTCTCTCTCCATTTTATACCCCAAGAAGTTTCTCTGTTGTTAAGTGCCAGCTGGCACTTGTTACTTATAGGTGTCTTAAGAAGGTCTTGAGGTTGCCAATAGCTAGAATTGGCATTTTAGGTTTCCTAGTTGTTCTCTCCCTGACTTTCCTAATATTACTTCTCTTTATCCTACTTATTTTCTCACTATTTTTATCAGTATATTCAGACAGATATATGTTGAACACATAACACACGACCCTGGGTCCATGCACTCTTGCATGCTCAAGGACCAGAAGAGAATATAGGGTAGTTCTTTGCGCCTGATGATCTTAAGAACTGTGATGGAAGCTGAGTCAGAATGTGGTTTGGGCCAGGAGAGCATACAAGGTTTTCTCAGCTGTTATCTGTCTACCATCCCGTCCAGTCACTGACCATACACATAGCAGACCTTTCCTAGGCCAAGAACCCCATTCTCTGCATTCTAATTGAAAAGATCTTGGGAGGCCAGGGAAAATCACCACTTGCAAAGAGCCATTTCTCACTGCAAGGGATGGAGAGACCTGATTTGAGAGAGAAATGACAATGAAACTGTGTTTTCACTAAATCGTTTGCAGCCCTCCATCATTGCTACCTCTGCCATCTTTTCATACATGTGGTTGAGAAAATGGGCTAAACTCTCCTAATAAAAGGAAATCATAGGAAGTCAGATGGCCTAAGTTCACTCAAATTGGGACTTTATCTCATGTCCTGTTTCTCTCCTGGGAGTCCATGGACACAGGATTGGCACTCCTGCTGAGGAGGATAGCCCTGTTTTGTGTGGCCGTCAAGCTCCATTGTTTGCAAATGTTTAACAGAAACCTTTCCTTCATGATACCTGTAAAATTCTGACTGCAATCAGTTTCCAACTTATCTCTTATACTCTGCACTAAATTTCTTTCTCTGACTTTTCCCCTGAGAAATATCTACCACTGTTCAGCTTTCATATATGACCAAAATTCCATACTGTCACAGTTTCTTGTTCTCATGGATTGAGAAGCCACAAAAGGCAGTAGTCCAAGGACTAGGGTCCTTTCTCATTAGTTCACTAGGCATGCTACTCAACGGAATCCCTGAGGAAAATTACTGTCACTTTTTACCAGCAGGACTTGTTACTAATATTTCATATCATCTCAACAAACACAAAGCTCCTGTGTCAGGTTCTGTCTAAGTGCTAGAGATACAGAGATGTAATTGACATTTTTTTCTGCCTTTGAATAGCTCTTAGACATGTGAAAGAACACAATCATAATTTCTACCTCAAATTGAATGTATTCCATCTCATTAATTCTTGCATTTAACAAAGAGTTGAAAGTCTACTGTGTGCTAAATACTTAGGTAGACACTGTAGGTGCTGAGATGAACAAAAGAGATATGGCCCATAAATTCACAGAGTATTGTGTTTGTGGGGGTCAGTGTTTAACCAGGTAATGCAATAGGTGCAAAGGGTGCTGTTTCAATGCTCAAACTGGCACAATTTTTCCCCTTTGCGAAAAAAAGTGTCTCTATTTCCTTAGGACAGTACTTATGGAAAGTTCTGGACCAGAACTCCCCATTTGGCTGTAAGTGTGTCAAGAAACCAGCCATACCCAATTTTAGTCTACTTCTCCAAGAAGTCTGTGGTCTCAGGGAAGCTTGGGTTCTTACTGAACTAGTTGCTGAAGTCAGAGGATTGCTTGATGCTTCACCCAGAAGCATCGCGACCCTGGGGTCAATTGCTCCAGTCTACTAAGTAGCACATGAAGAGATTTTTAAAAAATAACACAAATGTGTTTGTCAGCCACAGTAATCATAGTTATTCTGCCTTGTGACAGGATGGAAAAGCAGCTAAAAATAAACTGTGATTTATATGACCAAAATCTGCCCTCGCCGACTGGAAAGAGCCATTTTGTCAATTTTATCATGAGGAAGACAAACAAACAAGCTAGGGAAACATGAACACCAAAGAGATAGAGAGAAAGTCTTAGTTGTTTGAAATATCTCTAGATCAGGGGTTCTTAATAAGGGGTCCATGAGCTTGAATTGAAATTTAAAAAAACATAATTCTTGTGTGGACGTGTTGGTGCAGGTGTGATATATTTATTAAATAATACATAGTATAGTGTGGACTTAGTAAGGGGTCTCTGGTTTTCACCTGACCTGCAAAGGGGTCTGTGGAACAAAAAAGGTTATGAACTCCTGCTCTAGAGCTTCTGCAGACCCATGCATACCTGCCTGTGTGTTGAAAGAGTAGGGAGAGGAACTTGTCGGTAGTATGAGGACTTTGTGTGTGCTTCTGTGGTATTCCTGGATGTAGGTGTCTGCCTGCTTACATGTGTCTACAGAGTGCCCAGAATAGTATGTGAGCTCTTTGTACTTTGTGTTTATGTGTGTGCACGTACATTTATCTGAATGTATTTGTGGATTTTGGTGCATGAGTAAATGGGGGTGGGGGGGAGCTTAAAGAGCAGCCTCAGTTACTTCTTATAAAAATCCTAATCATTATTAATTCCCAGCAATACAATGAGCAAATGACATATTCCTGGTGAATTTTTTAAATCTCCAATGACCTGTAAGCTCTCTGAGTGTAGGGGTCCTGAGAGTCCCTTAATGCAGAGTTGGGCTCCTAAGGAGTATTTCTTGAATGACCAACTGGCCACAGTCCAGGATCTGAAGCTGTGGGCAGGTTGAGAGGGGACAATTTAGACATACAGGCTCTCTTACTACTCCTAAGAGAGGACTGTTTCCTCCATCCTTCTTATATCTAACATGCCCCTTGCTGAGTTCTTGCTATGTGTCAAATACTCCGCTAAATTCCAGAAAAGCGATGAAGACTTAGTGCTTGCCCTCAAGCAGTTCACAGGAAGTCTACTACATCTCCAAATCATTCTTTATTCCACAATTGAAAGATGAAGTTCAGGCTCAACCTCCCCCTGCCTGACTTCACAACCAAGTACATATTGATGATTCCCTATCCAGAGAACTAGCCTGCTTCTCCAACTGTCTCCAAAAGTCAACTTGCCACTGACTGAAGAGGCATGTAAACTCAATTCTCAGCCTCCCCCTGCAGTCCATCCTGCAAAGACCACCAGATCAACCATTGTAAAAGAACACATATATTTTCACTGCTAACACATATATTTTTACTGTCCCACTCAAATCCACTCAATACCTCTGTAGTACATACAGGACAAACTTTACCACTTCCCTATAACTCTTTGTATTTACTTAACAAGTAGAAAGAAACTTTGTCCCCTGCTTGGAGGGAGTCCCACTAAATATGGAGACACAGGAAAAATCTAAGAAGTGAATAGGAACATTTCATATTCTTTTAACATATTTTCTCTAATTTTAAGTTTCGTATTTTCAAGACAAAGTCACTCATTCAACAAAAATTTATTGAGCACCCAACAACTGCCAGATACACAGAGCAAATAGCAGCTTCTTTATAAAAATTAAATGATAAATATTCAATCAAATATCTGACGTTTTTTAGGTGTGGATTAGATGATCCATTAAAGTGGGGCCACATGCCTCTAGTTTCCCTTGGAAGCCAAGGAGAATGATAGAAGGTGGGATAATCCTTATAGAGGCTCATGAGTCAATCTCTTGCTAGCAATGCTGTGCCCTGCCCTATTCTTTGAATCTGTACCACAGTGCTTGCCCTGCCTACATCTGTAGATGGACCAGTTTCTAGAAATATTAAACTCTTCTTCCAAACACTTTTCATGGCCTTTATTGATCCATGTCACCAGTGACTGAAACACTGCTTAGGTGAATATGAGGTCTCACTGCAAAGAACAAACTTCTCAGATGACACCACCAGCTGTCTGACCCAGAGTTCCTCCCACAAAGCTCTCCTTACATGGCCTATCTGAGTTAATACGTGTGTGGTATTTGCAAAGTGTGAAGGGAGCAGTCAGAGAAGGTTTAAGTGAATATCAGGAGGTAAGAGTTCCTAAAGATGTGTCATGGAAGAAAAGAAAGGGTACTTTTGATAGGGATATGCACTTTATATGTGAATAGGTGGGGAGAGCAGGGAAAAGGTGGATGTGGCTAAATATAGGAAGGTAAAAATAAGGAATTCATATGAAACAAGACTTCTGCTTAAAGCATAATTGTAAGGCCCTGATAGGAAAGCCCCAATTTATTTTATTTGACCTGTTCCATCATCTTTCACTTCTTTGCAGACACTATACTTACCATGTCAGTGTCTGATACAGGGCCAAAACTGGTCACATAGATGTCAGTCTTGACTTCAGTCACTGCATCTGTGCCAAAGAAAGTAGAAAAGCAGAATGTCATGAAAGCCTGTTGCCTAAATCAAAGGGAGTCCAGTGAAGGACTCTGAATCACAGACAATTTGCTACTTCTGGGAAAGGATACCTGGCACAGTCACAAGAAAAACCATCCAAAATCTCTTACCTGTACTATTTCTTCAAGGACAACATGCTAGATACAGTTACAGGGTCCATCCCTTTATATATTATTAAGAATTGCAGTAAAATCCCAAAATGCCAAAGCAAAGGGAAGACCCACGTGCTACACTCCACACTGTGTTTGCCATTACTTGCCGTAGGTTACATGCTTCAGTATCTGACTCTCTTCCACTTTCAGGGACACAGGAAGATTGCACTCCCTTGCCCCCTTAAAGTAGGGTAGGGCATGTGACTGGTTCTGGTTGTGAGAGGAAGTAATACGTTTCCTTCCCTGGCTGAAACACTTAATTTGCAATACAATACCCCCCCTGCCATGGTGATCATGGAAACTCATGTTGATGTGAAGCTACAATAAGACTGAAAGAGTCTTATTGTAGGCAAGAAGCAGAGGGCAACTGCTCGGTACAAGAAACTTTGCATGAATGACAAATAAACCTTTGTTAGGTTAAGTGACTGAGATTTGGAGATGATCTATAAAACCTACTATACTCTCTTTGCATTTATTTTCCTTTATTGTAACTATTTGTTTACTTGTCTGTCTTTGCACTTAACCCAAGAGCTTCTGAAGAGCTGTCCCTGTTTTTGGTTATCTCTATCTTCAGTACATAAAAATGGAACTTGTTACTACTCAGACAGTGCACACTGAACATTTTTGGTATGAATGGACGAATTTCATCACATATTTACCAAGTTGTAAAATGATACTCAGAGAAGTGAAATTATCCTACTACTGAGTGTCTCTTACTTCTGCTTCAGTCTCAGCCCAGTTGACCCCATAGCAGCCCAGACTAGTCCACCTACTCCAGCATACCGCAAACAGAGCGCAAGTCAGGGAAGCCTATTCCAGCCTAGCAAATTGCAGGCTGTTCCAGCCTACAAAATACCACATCATTACATTAAATTCAAACAAGTCCCACCCAAGCCTGGCATCCTTGACCCCAATAGAGCACACCAGTAGCACAGATAATACCAATATAGCCCACACAAGACTTGACGTGTCTGTAGCATGAGAGTGGTTAATGCAGTCTATGGCACTATTTATTTTCTCTCACAGAGAGACTGGGAACATACCTACTCCATCTGTAGCATATTCACTGCTCACCCAGACTTGGGTTCTAGCCCAGATGTACTTTTGATCTTGCTGACGTTCCACTTCCCAAAACCATCTCTTAGGTTTTATATATGGTGCTCCTACTCAGGCACTGATGTTTTCAATATACTCAAGGCCATTGCACTTATCACAAACATTCCATTTTCAGAAAAGACCATAAGTATCATTTAATAATAATCAACATTATAATCATTTCACCAAAAGACACAATTTATTCCCAAGTTTAACCAGCAAATAATATGCTTCAGAAATTAGAGCTGTGTTTTAAATACTGGAGCTCTCATCTATAGCACAGACTTCCCTAAGAGCTATTTCTATGCAGGAAGAAGAGACAACACATCAGAATCAAAAACATGCCACCTACAGACTTGACTCTTCAGACACAACACTGGGTTCACTGGCTAGAGGAGTAAATGCCCTATATGCTACTGTGTGGCATAATGATTTCCAATGACACTATCTCCCAGTACATGAAACAAAATAAATTAATTATTGGAAGAAACTTCAATTACATTTGAACTCAATATTCAAGGCAGGACATAGATTAAACACAGAACAGCTTTCTAAAACAATGTAATCATAATTGTAAGATAGTTATGCAGACATCCAACCGAGGACCCAGCCTACAGTAAAAAGGAAGAGAAATAATGGGGAAGGCTTACAAAATATGAGGCATAAGGGAATCCCTTATATTTTTATGTAACATTGATGTAATCTAAAGCATCTTTAAAAATAAAAAAATATATTTAAAAAATTGATGGGCATGGGTAGGATGGGTTAGGGTGGTCCATGGAAATCCCAACTATGGAACAACCAAGGAAGGTCTCCCATCAACATGCCCTCTACTTTCTCTTTCCCAAGTTAGCCTAGATCCTGGTCTCACTGGTTATAAAAATCAAGTAGTAGAAGGCTTCTCGCATTCCAAAGGGAGTTGGAGTCACTATGGGTAGAAAAGGAAGTGGCTATAAAAAAGACCTTTGGGCTGGGATTGAAAGGCTTGGATTCTGGATCTCTGCCCCTGACTTGCTGAATGCCTTACACAAGACCATTCTCCTTTTGGCTGTTCTTTTGCTCCCTGTACAATAAGAGTTTGGAACCAGCCAGAATCTGAATTTTCTTTCTGTTATAACGAGAAACTCTGACTATAGGGCCAAGCAAGAAGTATCTGACCAAAGGTGCAATGGTAGCAAGAAGCAAGCTTTCTCTGCTGCCTGCAGAAAGTAGGTCCCAGGAGGATTTACGCAAATCTGGTGCCACTCTTCTCTAAAATTTTACCTTTCATTTAAAAGGCACCTGTTGATTACTAAGAAGGAAACTGTGTGGGGAGAAGCTACTTTCCCAATAATTTAGGGCTCAGCAAACCTTCAGAGATGCCTCTGGGTTTGCAACAGGGAAAAAAGTTAAGAGGTTTGGTCTAGTAGTCGGTTTTGGCAGCTAGACACCAATCCCTTCTTCCCCCATTTCTATCCCACTCAAAAAGAGTATGGGCACAAAGACAATTAGGGAAGTGGTGTGAAACAAAGAGGAAGGAAAAGAAAGAAAAGAAGAAAGCAAGAGGAGAAAGATAATTAGAGGAGGATAAATAAGAGGAAAAAGCAGAAAAGAGATGATCAACGGGAAGATGTAAGACAAAGAGAATAAAGTGATAAAAGGGAGTGATAAGGGGACAGAAAAGTAACTAGATAGAGAGCGATAGAGCAACAAACAGCAAGAGCAAAAGGTCTCTCCTCTTAGGCCTCTGACATTCTACTCCAAAGCAAGGCAAACACAGGGATATTTGACATCTGTCCAGTATTCCGCCTAGGGACCACCAAACCCTAGTGGCTAATCCCATTGTGTGGCTAGGAAATCCAGCTGTCTTGGGGCAGGATACCTGACAGTATATATGGAAGTACCTGCACAAGTCTGTACAGTGGTTGAAAGCATGGCTAACTGGGTTTGAATTCAGATTCCACCACATACTCCTTGTGAGCCTCTTGTCACTTAACTTCTCTGTGCCTTTTTCTTCATCTGGAAAATTATGATAATGATAGTACCTATCTTAGAATTGCTTTGAGTATTTAAGGAGATGGTCTGTAAACAAGTACTTAGAAGAGACCCAGTGTTCAATAGAAGTTAGCTGTTCCTGCTCCATATTATTCTAGAGGCTCAACAACACGAGCCACTCATAAGGCCAGTTAGACAGAATTCACACAGAAGTCTAAGTTCCTGGGTTCCAGACATAAAATAGAGTATCCACCTGCCACCTTAGTTCCTCTAAATGTAAAGGTCAATGAATTAGACTAAAACTGGTTATGGCTATAATTCACAGAATCTAGCCTCTTTTCACAGCCTTCACAATTGAGACAAATGTGAGACTGAATGAATGGGAGATAAGAGGTGTTTCTGTTTGTTTTTTAATAAACAAATGCTTACAGAAGGTCCTTGGCTCTTTCTCCATTTGCTTTGGGGATTCAATTTCCTTCCAATGTTTCACTCTGAAGAAAAACAGAGTAATCAACTCTTTTTGCAACTTTACTGGGATATGGGAAGTACTTGAAGGATCCCAGAGTGCTCCGCAGATATGTGCATTATGTGCACATATACACAAGCACACACCCATAACCCTTAGTGGGGCTCCCATTGATAGTGAACTCATTGATCAGACCCTGCTTCATTTCTGTTTGCTGCTGATCTGAAAGAGTAAAGATAAGCCAATCAGCAAGTGATCACTGTGCGTATAATGTTCAGTACATTTCTTGTAACAAACAGTATTTTGTAGTTTAATTTCAAATCCATCTTTAAAAAACTGAGTTTTCTACATTGAGCAGAAATTAGTCTCTGTAGGTTCTCCAACTTTAGATGCCCCATGCCAGCAAACATATACATATTGGTCTTAGCACTGCCCTTTGGACCTACACAACAAAATCTACTTCCTGTTCTTTTTTATATTTATATTTAAATATCCTTCAGATATTTAAAGAAAGCAATCATTGTGCCCTTAGGTCTTCTCTTCTTTTTCCTTTCCAGACTAAATGCCCCAAATTCTTTTGACTGTCTCCCTTATTTTGACATGATTTTGAGCACACTCACTGTCCCCCAATCACTTTCCTCTGGCTCAGCTCTGATTTTTCAGATGATTGATATGAACAAAAGTTAACTGCACCCTTTTATATCATTATTGACCATGATGGACTCTTTAACCCCTCCCAATGACAGTCTTTTGAAGAATAGTGAAGCTTTGAGAATTGAGGCTTTGGCTACAAGAACAAAGTCCCGGCTTTCCTGTTTAATTGCTTCCAGGTCATTGGGAAATTTGGAGAATATGTGCTCATTGTAGCTCACACCTTTCATGTTGAAAGACTAGGCTGCTAGAACTGAGGTCCCATGTGACCAGTTGTCTGGGTATCCTAGCTACACGGGTTTATGGATTACAAAGACTTATGGACAAGCCCTCACAGATCTCAAAGCTGGAGAGTTCTGTTCTCACATTAATGGCTTTCCCTTCTGTCTCTAACAATCTTTGGGGACTGAGATACTATAAGTACTCAGTGACTTCGCCTGCCAATAGCCTGAATAAGCTCTCCAGAGGCACCACAAACTGGTAGTTTAGGAAAGCAGAAATTACAAGAGACTGTGTGTCCGTGGTCCTGAGCTCTAATCTAAGCTCTGCAAATGACACACATCCCCTTTTACAGGCTTTTTGGGAAAAGCTCACAATTTGACATTTCGTAGGCTAGAGATGTCTGTTTATGCTATTCCATCTAGTATCTGGTACCTGAAATATATGGCAAAACTCTAATGACCAGCTGCCTTCCTGTTGAGGTTTTTAAGTGGGGAAATGCACACAAACATATGTTTATAATACAATACCAGTGAGAAATACCACAAATCTTAAAACAGACCATAATCACCACTAACTTGAAGGACTACTGTGGGTTCTCATTAACACCACTAGTGCTCCACTATTGCTAGAATCTTGACCAAGACCCTCACAAAGATAGTATACAGCAAAGTTCATAGCCTGTTTCCTCAAACTTGCCGGTATTTCAGCCTTAATAATGCCCATAAAATAACCTTTCCATCACAAGACAGATACAGTTAGGGCACAGTAGTCATCATTTTTAGATCACTCCACCTCATTCACTAGCCCAACCAAAACATTAATTCTTGCACCATCACCTGCAGCATTTCACTTCCCTCATCATTATCCCATTCTTCAATCTGGCTTTTAACACTTATATTAGTTTAAAAACCCATACATATATCAGGTGTCAACTCCAATGGTTCCATTTGTCTTTCCTTCATTCTAGATTTTTCCCTCCTCCAACTTTTCCGTTTGCCTTTCCCCTATTATTTCTTACCTAATAAATAATTTCCAAGAATATAGTGGAAAAACCACTACACTACCCTAATTTCAGAAGATCTTAGTACAAACTCTAACAGAGGTACTCACAAGCTCTCTAAAAAGTCAAAATATCATGGAACTTGGGGAGTGTACATAGCTCAGTGGTTGAGTGCATGCTTCCCAAGTACTAAGTCCTTGATTCAATCCTCTGTCCCTCCTAAAATACCTATATGTCATGGAAATAAAGCAAAGGGGTAAGTAATATTGAAGTCAGAGTTCTGTGTCTGAAAATAAGAAGTGGAGTAAAAAAGACTAAAAGTGCTCTGTACAAAACAGGAGACTGGAAGCAAGCTAAGAGCTTGTGGGTCAGGGCTGGAGCTCCCTAACACTCTTGAAAAGAGACTGGAAAAAGTGAAGCTGAACTTCTGCCTAGGGTATGGTTCTGTCAGAGGCTGCAGGCATGGGCTGGAGGGATGACATGACATAGAAAGATATAGTTTTGGGATTAAGAACTGAGGCACATGGCTTATTGGTCCAAGAATGTATCACCAGCATCCCAATGAAGAAGAAACTTCAAAATACTATTATAAATTCAGTTTGGAAAGGGGATAGGGAAGAAGCAACCACAAAACCACTAGATGGAAGAAAAGGAGGATGAAAAAAGTAAAGCAAATTTTTCAAACTTTTGGCATGGTGATGTAAGCACACTACAACACTGTTCTTTCAATAATTATAAGTAAAATCTCAGGACAAAATAAAAAATACCTGAGGACTTAGAAAAGTAAACAAGAACAGGTAGATTATGGAGGGGAGTCAACTCTGAGAAGCAACCCACAGGGTAATGAGTTTCTTGTTGTTATTTTTTTTCTTTCCTTTTGCAGTTTTGACCCAAAGTCAAAGCTGCATGATGGAACAGTGGCACAGGTAGCCAAAACTCTGGTAGATAGTCCATCTTTCTTGCTAAAAGAACAGGGAAAAGGGCCTCTTCAGTACAGAAATTGTGAGGTAATTCCAGAGAGAAGAGACTAAAGAAGAGGATTCCCTGAAATTATATGTATGAACCCACATACAAATCATAGACTCACCTTAAGCTGTATATGCATGAGACAGACCTAAGGTAGCACATAAAATAATTTGAGAATTAACTAATATTTAAACCACCACCTAAATTTGTGACCAAACTATAAACTAAGATTTAAACTTTGGTTTAAGTCTTAGACTATCCCCTAAGTGGCACATGTGTGAGACAAACCCAAAAAAGCCAGCATAGCAAAGGCTTTGAAAACTGAATGAGATGAGTACAGCACCCCAGAAGGCAAAGCAGTGCTTGTGTACTGAACCTAACCAAGTTGATTGCCTGTTAAAACAAGCAAGGAAAAAAAAAAAAGAAACACCAGGCATTCAACAGAGCATCATAACAGGGCCCATACTCTACACAACACAATATTCAAAGTGTCCTGGATACAATCCAGCATTACTTGAATTTAGAAAGAACCATGAAAATGTTATCAATTCTCAAGGGAAAAAACAATCAACCAACAGATGTCAACTGCATAATGACCCAGAAATTGGAAATATCAAAGACTTTAAACTAGCCTGTGCTTCATGAGGCAAACAAAAGCACACTTGAAATGATGGAAAAGAGAGAAGTTCTCAATATAGAAATTATAAAATGTAAAAATAATCAAATGGAAATTTTAGAAATAAAAAATACAATTATAAAAATAAAAAATTAGCTGGATGGTCTCAATAGCAGCATGGAGATGACCAAAGAGAAAGCCAGTGAACTTGAAAAGAGATTGATAGAAATTATCCAATGTGAAGAACAGAAAGAAAAATGACAGAAAAAAAAAATCCAACAGAGCCGTAGGGTCTTGTTAGACAGTATAATAAGGTCTAAAACACAGAGTGGTAGAGTTCCAGAAGGAGAGGAGAAAGCTATTATTTGTGCAGAAAAAAAAATATTTAAAGAAATAATGCTCAGAAACTTTCCAAGTTTGGTAGAAAACATAAATTTATAGAATCAAGAAACTTAGCAGACAACAAAGAGAAAAAAAAAAACGACAAAGAAAACCATGCTTTTCATAATCAAACTGCTAAATACCAAATATAAAAAAAAAATATTTAAATCAGATTTTAGAAAATGGCACATTCTATGAAGGGGAACAATGATTTGAATTACTGTAGATTTTTCATTATGAATTATGGAGGTCATAAGATAGTGGAATATCACCTTTAATATGCTAGAAAAATAACTGTCAACACCGGAATCCTATATCATGCGAAATATTAAAAAACGAAGTAGAAATAATGACATTCTCAGATGAAGTAAAATTAAGAGAATTTGTCACCAGAAGACTTTTTCTTTAGGAATTCTAAATAAAATTATTTAGGCTCAAGGAAAATAATGCCAGAGGAAACATTAGATCTTCAGGAAGGAGGAAAAAGCAATAAAAATGGTAAATTCTGGGTAAATATAAAATATGTATTTTTATTCTTAAGTTCTTTAAAATAGTCAGGGCTGCTTGAATCAAGACATAAAGCATTGTCTGGTGTGGTTTTCAGTTAATGTTGATATATTTGATAACACAAGTAAAACATAAGGGTCATTTGGGTGGTAAACAGACCTATATGATTGCAAGACTACTACATGTTACTGGAAGTGGAAAATATTAACACTAAGAAGACTGTCAAAGGTTAGCTATGAATATTGTAATCCTTATATCAACCAATGCATTTCATATAAAGATTATAGCCAAAAAGGCAATAGACAAATTGAAATAAAATAATAAAAATATTCAAATATTCCAAAAGAAGGAAGGAAAAGGGAAATAGATGACATAAAAATAAAGATAGAGAGGAGGAACAGAAAACAAATAACAAAATGATGCATCTATTCAAACACAACCATATCAATAAATGTATTAAATATAGATGGTCTAAATACACCAATTAAAGCTAGAAGTTACTAGACTGGGAAAAAAAGAACCAACTATAGTTTATGTGCAAGAAATCCATTAAATGTAAAGACATAAATATGGCAAAAGTAAATAATGATAACTATAAACAATGGAGACATTTATAAAAGAGTGATTAAATGATGGCTATATTAGTATCAAACAAATTATACTTTTGAACAAAGAAAATTACAGAGGATAAAGAGAGAATTTACATAATGATAGAAGTATCAAACCATAAGTAAGACATTACAATGCCAAATGTTTATGCATCTAATAACAGAGCTTCAAAATACATGAAGCAAAAACTGACAGAACTCAATGGAGAAATAAACAAGTAGAAATTTATTTCTTGGAGGCAGAAGCCTTCCTCTCTTAGCAATTGATAGAAAATATATAGAGAAAATGTGTAAGGATATGAAACACCTGAACAACATTATTAACCAATGTAACCTAATTGACATTTATTGAGCAGTCCTCGCAACAACAGAAGTCTATCTAAACTTTACGAGTGTGTATGGAACATTCACCAAGATAGACCAGATTTCAGGGTCATTAAAAAAACCTTAACAAATTTAATAGAATTGAAATCATACAAACTACGTTCAGTGACCATAAAATAATAAAAATAGAATAATCAATAACAGAAAAATATCTGGTAAATCTCCAAACATTTGGAAATTAAATAACACTCTTCTAAATGACCCAGAGATCAAGAAGGAGGTCCCAAGAGATGTTACAAAAGATGGTGAACTGAATAAAAATAAAAACAAAACAAATCAAAATTTGTGGTATGCATCTAAAGAAATGCATATAGGGAAATTTATAGCATCAAATGCCTATATTAAGAAAGAAGAGAAATATAAAACCAATAATCTAATATATCACTTTAAGAACTAGAAAAATAAAAGAGGAACAAATTAAAAACAAATAGGAGAAAATGAATAATAAAGGGTAGAAATCAGTGAAATTGAAAATAGAAAAACAATAAAGAAAATCAGTGAATTTAAAAACTGGCTCCTTGAAAAGATGGAAAAAATAATTAACCTCTCATCAGACTGACCAGAAAAGAAAAATATTATGAATATCAAAAAATATAGAGGAGTGATGTCACAAAAAAACAGTGAGTAGGGAAATCCAGAGCATCATTCCTCCACAGAAATAATTCATTAGCTTGAAAAACTGTCAGGATGTTTTCAGAACTCTGGTATCTAGTAAAAAAAACTGTAACAACCAGGAGAAAGATTAATGAAGAAAGAAGCTTCAGCCTTGGAGAAAGAGAGATCTGTGGCATTTTAAACAACCCCCACACTCCTGGTGCAGTTTGCTAGTGCCAGAGGGAGAAACTCAGATTTTATTCTCAAAGAATTGTGGTTGAGTGTTTCAATCCCTCTGAGGGCTCCCTGTAGGACTGGTGTGAGGGTTTGCCTTTGTTTCCTCTGAATTGGAGAATTCCCAGGGCTATGGTGACTTCCTGTGTGGTGTTTGCCAAAATTATTTAAAGGCAAAAGTATTGGCTGCAGCAGTTTGAGTCTTGGGATAACATTTGGGACAAGCAATAGGCACACCAAAAAACCTGGAAAAAAGAGGTTTGGGGGAAAGGAGACACTTAGGAAATAAGAACTTTTTAAAAGCTCTGTATATGACAGAGAATTAAGAAGGCCACATCCATGACCAAGACTGTGTGCATGCTTAGTAAAGGCCTGGAAAAGCCTCTAAGCTTCCACCTCTGCCTGACCTTCAGGATTCAGGCAAGCAGAAAGTCAAAGCTAAGGCAGAGTTATAAATGGCCTTGCTAATTGTTGAATCATTTTGCAAAGACTGAATGAGTTTCTTTATTTTTATTTTCCTATTTTTTTGCTCCAGGCAATTAAGGAAATACTGTCAGAACACTATCTGACCAAAAAACTTGAAGAGCACAGACTTCAGGGGCCACACATGACAAAGAATACAGAGTTTACAAAAATAGTTTTAAAAAGTCACTAAATAAACAACTACAACCCACAACAATTAGGAACAGCACAGCCAAGGGAGGGGGGAGAATTTAATATCCTGAGTTGCCACCTAATAATATTCAAAAAGTTCAGTTTTCAACAAAAGATTACGAGACATGCAAACAAGATAGTATGGCCAAATGATAGGAAAAAAGGAAATTAATAGAAACTGTACTTGAGGAAACCCAGACATTGGACTTCTCTAGACAAAGACTTTAAATCAACTTTCTTAAATATGCTCAAAAAGTAAAAGGAACACATGGACAAAGTACTGAAATAAGAAGAACAATGTCTCATCAAATAAAAGATATCAATAAAGAGAAATTTTTCTAGAAATGTTGTAGTTGAAAAGTGCAATGGCTGAAATGAAGAATTCACTAAGATGGTTTGACATCAGATTTGACAAGACAAATGGAAGAATCAGGGAACTTGATGATAAGTCAGTTGTGATTAGGTAGTTCAAGGAACAGAAAGAAAAATTAAAGAATAAAAATGAACAGAGCCTATGAGACCTTTGGGACACTAGAAAATATGTAAAGATATAAACCTTGTCAATTATCAATAGATGCACAAAATTCATTTGAAAAAAAATACAACAGATATTCTTGATTAAAAATGCATCGTTTTTAATGGTTATAAACTAAATATTTTCCCCTGAAGATCAGAAACAAAGCAAGGATGTTCACTCTCATTGCTTCTATTTAATAAATACACTGTATATACTAACCACTTCAAAAAAGCAAGAAAAAGAAATAAAATGCATACGGACAGAAGTAGAAAAATAAGACTGACTATTCACATGTGGCATGATTGTCTATGTAAAAATATGATGGGGGAACTGAGGCAAGATGGCGTTGCTGTAGGAGGGCGCACACTGCAAGCTCCCAGAGCAAGGCGGATTGGGGACGGGGTCCTGCCCGGGGGTCTGTGCTGTGCACGCGTGGAGTGAGAGGCTTGGGACATCT